>ML247812.1:90704-138961 GCA_005239495.1 Nicotiana undulata
CTCCCCCCTCATTTTCATTCTCTCATTCATCTCTCTGCCTCCCTCTCTCTCTATTTCTGGTTCTCCTAGAACCTTCTCGTCTCCTCCTCTCCGATGGGCTCTGTCCGTCTTCTCTAGCCACCTCCCTCGCCGGAAGTTATGTCCTCTCACCCTCCACTAGCCTCTGCTTCACCCCACGCCGGTTTGATACCACCCTGAGGTTATCAGGTGAACCTGGAGCAGTTCAACTCCTACCCATGGTCCTTCATGCCATTTTCCGGCAACCTCCGGCTGTTTGAGTAAGATCTATGACTTTTCCGGCTGAAGCCGGTAACATTTTAAGGTTTACTAGTCTTCTCTGGGTTTGAAACCCTAACTCTTAATATTCTTTGATTTCTTTTAGATCTGTCTTAGATCTGTGTATATTATGAGCTTTTTTTTGTTGTCTCAAAGGTTTTTCCGATTTTTCTAAAGTGACTCTTCATCTTCATGACTAGGGTTTCTGAAACATTTTCTCCAAAATGATTTTCTTTGATTTTAAGTGTTATTTTGCGATTCTTGTCATGTTTAAACGATTTTTATTAAGTTCTCCCTTAGCCTAACTGATTATGTCGAAAACCCCTAATTTTTGACACTTAGTCTTGGACTCTGAGTTCATGTTTACTGCATGTTCATTCGACTTGTCTGTATGTCTGAGTCTCATAAATATGTCTCGATTAATTTGAGTATTTTTGTGATACTCTAGTAATGTCTTATTAGGGTTTCCGATTTGGTTCTGCCTGTTTAAAACTTGTTTTTTTGTTTATTCGTGGAAGCCTATACTATTTCCCTTAATCAATGCTATTCTTTGATTATCGAATCCTTGATTTACTATGTTAATACTCCTTACATATTTCCGGCTACTTGTTCCTTTTTTATTACCATCTTTAAATTATTACCTTATTATGTGGTTGTCTATATTATTGATTGATTCTTGCTGTTATTTACTTAATTAGTACTTTACGAACATATCCCTAATTGCTTGCTCTATACCTATAGTGTTTGAATTCTTTCCTTAATTGTTACACTACCCTATATTCAGGCTATGTGATTTCTTTCCTTAACTTGTTTCCTGTCTTTTACCGTTGGTAAGTGACTCCCTTAATTAAGGGGATACTTGGACTGATTTTTATTCTTAATTAATTACGAGTTCAATAATTACTGAACAATTGATTCTTGCCTTATTTATCTAGCTTCTAAACTACTATATATGCATAGTCTTCCTGTTTTTCAAAACACACACAGACATGAACTAATATGTTCAACTCTCTCATTCACAACTAAACTTGCTACTCTCTCTATTCTCTCTTCTGTGCTACTTGCTACTACTCTAAGTTAGGCTGCAAGCCAAGGCTAACTACTGTGCATCTCCTATCTCTTGCTTTGTGTTACTGTTTTCTTCACCTCACTGGTATGTTCTAATTTAGATTTCAGTTCTCAAATCAACATGTTTATACTACTGTTGCAATTCATTGTGTTTCTAATTTGCTTTTACTTATTATTTTGTTCTTCAAACATGTAACTAGGATCCTGAACCCCATTCACATGTTAAGCTATCCTCTACTTATCATAACCAGCATGCCTTTATGTACTTGATACATGCTCCATGTGAATCTTCATGCCTGTGTTTGATAAATTAGTTTGATTAAAATGTATCCTACTGCCTTGAACTATTTGGTACTGTTATGTTAGCATGATCCTATACCCTACTGTATCCCCCAATCCTTTGAATCCTTATGAACTTCTGATTTTATGTTGCCTCCTACATGTTTATCATCATGTGACCTATATGTCCCCAATCCTTAATACCCCTATGTGAAGGTTTGTGGTGCTGAACCTGCCTTGGTTCTTTGTTCCATGTGTGATGCTTGACCTATTTGGGTTCTAAGGTTATTGCTGCTTTATGATTACCATGCTCTTTTCAAGCTGCTTTACTAAGACAATTTTACAAAGTTGTTTCCATTAAATCTCTTTTCCAAAACTGTTTACTTACTCAAGATTTTCAAACTATATCAAGCACTCTCACTATACTCTTAGACCCCCCTAAGTTCTGCCCCTTTTGTGTGAGAATTGCCTTGGGACCCTTGAGCTCCCTCTGAACTTTGACACACAAGAACTGGCCTTTCCACACTGCACTTACTCTATCTTGGCTATGAAATCTGGGTGTGAGCACTGTCCGGGATCCCTTGAGGTCCTTAGGGAACTCTGACACACCTGGATTGTGAAAAGGTTGTGAAACAGTACCTGGCATTGAGGACATGGAGATCTGGGCCTATTCTGTAGGCTCCCTATAGTTAACTTCTTATTTTTCTTCTATTTCAAGTATATAATTCCTATTCAGAGTTCTGTAATAATTATTGTAAAACCACTATGGGGACGAATAGTGAAAATGGGTGGGTCATGTGCGTGTTGTAGTGTAATCAAGGGTAGAGATCTTGTTTCTAGGTTTATTTTCTCTATGCGCAATAGTAAGCATGTTTAGGTATAACATGCCAAGCATGCCATGCATTAGATATCATGCTACTTAGGCTCATTCATACTGTTTTCTTTCAGCATGACATTATTTATTGCATGCACTTAGAAATCATGTCTATAGGGTAAATAATACCCAACAAAACAATTGTTATCATATGACTCTTCCATATGAACATGTCCTTAAACTTCATTTAGGAATCCTTTCCTGGAATAAATAAGGTTTAAAAATATCATATCTCATCTTAGAAATCTTTTTTCTAGGTAAATAACATTAAAAACTATCATTTATGTCTATTCTGAAACTGTGCATAATGCTGTGATGTGCATTTAGAAATCCTGCCTCAGGATAAACGTGTTGTTCATGTGCTCACCATGCTACATACTTAAAAATCCTACTTTAGGTAACAACATTAAAAACTGTCACTCCTGCCTATTTCGAAATTGTGCATAACTTGATGTACATTTAGAGATCTTGTTTTAGTAACTGCATATGCATCATTCTGCATTAGATATCATGTTATAGGATCGTACTCATTCAACTACACTTAGTCCAAATACAGACATATAAAATAGTCCTCCTACTCTAACAAAATGATAATAAATCTTTGAACATTTGGAAGACCTAGAACTGCATGTTATTAGGTATGATGACCTAAAGTTGTTATCAACTCCAAATGATTTCTAAACACCTAGGCAAGCCTTAGGTAATCAACCACAAAGAAATAAAACCAGAACTGTCTTCTATGATTAGTGTTCAACTGTTAACATGTTCAAAACTAGCAGGCAAGCCTGATTAGGACTTCCTCTCTGAGTTATGCAATAAAATATGTCTTGGAGTTATCACTTAGAAACCATGCTTAGGATCTGAACCTGAATTTGGACCTTAACTGTGCTTGAGTCATGCTGTTTATATGTACTATGTGTGGAGGTATACTTGGGCCTTCTGTTTGTCTTCCATGCTCCCCTTAATTGAAGTCCTATTGTTTTATTATGTGTTGCCTTAGTATTTCCACCTTTTAAAACTTGAGGGTCTGCCTAGAACCTCCCTTATAGGATAGAAGTCCTAAATTCCTTCGGGACTGATAGAATAGGACGGATAACAACATGCAATAGAAGTCGAGACCAACACTCACTTTAGTTACCTTCACGGGGTAGGCAAGGGTAGATATGGATATGATGACCGATGCATTAATACCACGTGTAGCCCCTCTTTGAGGAGTGTCATACCGGGTATTGTATTGATGTGATCCATATTATAAATAAACCTATTATACCCCTTTACTTTCATGAACATGCTTAGATTGCAATCCCTTTCAAAATATAGCCTAACTGTTTTCAAATATTTGTACTTAGACTTAAATCCCCTATATTTGAGCTCTACTTTTTTATTTGCTAAATTGTACAAATTCACAAGAAAGTTATTTGGCCGGGAACCACACTTGTGGATCCTAAGGGGTGCCTAACACCTTCCCCTTAGGATAATTTCAAGCCCTTACCCTATCTCTGGTTATCGAAACGTAATTATAAATGAAACCCCCTAGGTACCCTAACGTACCTCAAAATCGTTTGTTGGCAACTCTTCAAATATGCAAACCCCTTTTCCAAAAGGAACGAGTACTCCCGACCCAATGTCATAAACCTTTTAACCGCCCTGAAAGGAGTTGAGAAAAAAGGGGGCGCGACAGTATGGCGACTCTGTTGGAGATTCTTAGGCTTTTACCATTTCAAACTGCCTTGTGAATTTGTACTTTTACTTTGTTTGATATTTGCACCCTTTCCTTTTCCCTTTTTATGTGCAATTAATTGTTTAGTTCTTTCAAGTATTTACTCTTTCCCAAAAACAAAACTGACATGTTTCTTTGTTTCCCTTTGTAACTGTTATAAATTATAAATGTTGTACTTACCGCTTTCTTAACGTGCAAATACATGACAACATGCTTTTAATGGTTATTTATTATTGCATAAATATGATCAATATCATATTCCACTCGTGTCAAACGAAATACTATAGCAACACTTGATGAGTGGTTTCGCCCTTCGTATATCACTACCCCCCTAAATTTGGAAAGGCTTATTTGCGGTAAAACTAGTCGATCAGCGGTGCAGTCGACGGTTCCGTGCCTTTCCCCCTTGAGTTGTCCGCTCAAGGGTACCATTCTAAGACCCCATAAAAACCTTACTCCGTTATACTGCTACATGCATCATGGTCAAACCTAGCCAGGCTAACGTGTTGTCCGCACAATAGCCTTTAAGATAGCCTTGTCCAAAAGTCCACTGGGTTTCCATAAACCCAAACGGACCTCATCACGTTCTGTGCATTTATTTGGAGAATTAAATGCTTCATGCTAATTGTTGATGTTAAATAGTCGAGTCTAGTGGGGGTAAGGGCCTAACCTTGTTTTCCTTGCATAAATATGAGGCACGAAGTCCCCAGATTCGGCATGGTAACCAACAACCACCCGAAATTGCTAAACTGGTGGGAGGACTTACATTCCAGTGAAAAAACCCTCGTCAGAAAATATCTGGGTAATCTACAGTCTCTCCTGGAGGTCCGGCCGAACAACATGATAATAGAGGCTGATACCTTGTTTTGGGATTGTGAAAGGGCCGTGTTCCACTTCGGGGACATCGAAATGACACCTTTACTAGAGGAGATAGGAGGACTGGCCGGTCTAGTTTTCGAAACCCTGGGTTTGCTAATGCCTGAGAACCGCACATGCAAGGGTTTCTTAAAAATGATGGGTCTGAAGAAGAATGCAGAATTGGTATGCCTAAAGGAATCATACATCCCTTTTGACTACCTATATGAGAGGTACGGTCACAGCATATCATATCGTACCTACCATGACGAGTTTGCCATCACATCCTTGGGACATATCCATCGCAGGGTATTTGTCTTCATGCTTTGCTTCCTGGGTCTAATCGTGTTTCCAATGAAGAAAGAAAGGATCCATACCAGGTTGACTATGGTAACTAAGACACTAATGGAAGGAATTGGTGGGAAAAACTTCAACATTGTTCCCATGATTATTGCAGACATATACCGAGCCTTAGAAAAGTGTCAACGAGGAGCAAAACACTTTGAGTGTCGCAACTTATTACTTCAGCTTTGGCTCTTAGAACATCTACAAAAGGGCCAATATCAACAAGAGTTTCAGCGAAGGGGTGGAATGTCCACATCGCTTTCCACCATCCAAAGCGAATGACTTACATTCCCAACATGTTCGCTCAGCCTGAGAATGCCAAAGGATGGGTTGAGATCTTTGATAATCTGACTGAAGAAAAAGTTCAATGGTTGTTAGAGAGGTTTCCAACTAAAGAGTTCATTGCCCGGTCCAGAGATGCACCATTCCTGATACTAATTGGCCTGAGAGGAACATACCCTTACGTCCCTCTCCGAGTTATGAGACAAGAAAGTAGGAAGCAAGTTATACCCAGGGTCGACAAGATGTGCCATCTTCGAGCAGACTTCCAAAATGATGATAGTCCTCACAAGTTCCAAGACCAACACATGTGGTGCAGTAACATTGTGATGGAGAAAGACATCATTGAGCCAGACCGATACCACGCTGGTTGCACCCTTTTCTATTCAGGTTTGTTGGAAGACAATTGGGATGATCTGGGCAAGCCAGGATTCGTTCAAGGCCACAGGATTATAGATGAAAAGGCCGAGGCGCAAGTAAAATACAACCAATTACAAGGAACCGTGAATGCGAAAGCGAGAACCGAGAAATATGTGAGTCCAATAAGAAGCTGATCGAGGAATGGAAAGACATGGCCATCAGTACCAACAAGAGGCTAGGATACTTAGAACGAGGCATAGTCGAGCTAGAGGGAAAATTTCTCAAAAGGGTTGAAGACTATCAAAAGGCTTAAGGGACCAAAAGTTGACATCTAGCTAGAGCATACCTGTTGCTGGGACTCCGCGAGCTGGGCAAGCTGTTCGAGGGAGCCAAAGATGCCGAGTCTGGGGAAGGTTCTTCTGGGACCAAGTATATAGGAATGTCTTTCTTTTGCTTTATCGATGTAATAAGGCCAATGGCCATTAGTGACCTATATTTCTTGTTTATTTAGCGTCGTTTTGGGATTTGTCTATTTCTTATCAATAAAATGAGGCATTTAGCATTTTAAGTTCTCCAAATCAATTTGTCGCTAGGCCTACCTCAGGCACAAAGAGGTTACCAAACTAGGACGTGCTTTACATTCCCGCACTATGTGTTTAAATACTGCAATACTTTTGATAATCCTCACTGACTTAGCTACCTTTTGTTTTTGTTTTTGTTTTCTTTCTTTTATTATTCCCCTCCCCAAAGGTTAGTTCGTGCACCCGGGCATCATCATCTTATCTGACAAGATCCAAGGGCCCTCCACCCACTCCTCCTCCTAGTCCTCCTAAAGGAAAGAACAAAGGCAAGAATAAAATGGAAGATTCAAGCAACATCAGGAAGGAGAACACGGTTGAACGGGTAGAGGCCACTGATGGCCAGGGTATTCGGGTTCCTAATAAGAATATGTCACAGCTTGAGAAAAAGTAACTGAAATCCCAAGAAGAGTTTGATCAGGTTCAAAATCTGGCAAACCTGTCATTTTACCTCAACATCCTAGACGTCACTCTCCCCAACATTCAAAATCCTACACCTCCACAAAATATCCCAAGACATCAGAATCATCCCGCACCTCACCATCACGCCACTTCACCAAAAAGCCAAACTCTCCCAATACAATGCAATACCTGCCATACCCCAAATAACACTCCACTACTTATCCCAAAACCTCAGAACTCCACAAATGACCATTTCCACACCCATGCATCAGGCCACCATAACAATCCTATCTACGTGGGGACCATGCCACACTCCACTCCGCCTATCCCATACACACATGAGTCTGATGAAAAGGATCTGCTTATCAAGAACTTGGACGAGGAACTTAAGAAACTGACCAGCCGGGTTCAAGGCGTCGAGGGGATCAAGGGAGTCGAAGGGTTGAACTATGAGCACCTCTACATACAGCCTGATGTTGAACTTCCTGAGGGGTACAAACCTACTAAGTTCGAAATGTTTGATGGTATAGGTGATCCCAGGGTCCATCTGAGGACTTATTATGACAAGTTGGTTGGAGTAGGGAAGAACGAAAGGATCCGCATGAAGTTGTTCATGAGGAGCTTGAAAGGAGATGCATTGTCGTCGTACATCAACCAAGATCCCAAGAAGTGGTCGAACTGGGTAAGCATAGCATCTGACTTCATGGACAGGTTCAGATTTAATACGGAGAATGCACCAGACGTGTTCTACATCTAGAATTTGAAGAAGAAGCCCACAGAGACATTTCGCGAGTATGCTACTAGGTGGAGGTCCGAAGCTGCTAAAGTCATACCCGCCTTAGAGGAGGAGAAGATGAACACGTTCTTTGTCCAGGCTCAAGACCCGCAATACTATGAACGGTTGATGATGATTGAGAACCACAAGTTCTCCGGCATTATCAAATTGGGTGAAAGGATTGAAGAAGGTATTAAAAGTGGCATGGTCACAAATTTTGAAGCCTTGCAAGCTACGAATAAGGCTCTACAGTCCGGTGGTGTGTCCAAGAAAAGGGACGTGGGAGCCTTGATGGTTGCGCAGAGAACCATATCCCCACTCAAATACCAAACTTACTATACCCCTCCACTCACATATCAACCAACCCCAAAATTACCAAGCACCCTCACCCTCATACCAAGATCCACCACCAACTTATCAATCATTTCCACCACCCAGATACTCCCAACCCGCTCCTGTTTACCACACTTACAACTCTCAGCCATCCCATTATCAATCACCTCCCGCACGCCAAAACTTCCCTAGACCTCGACCTAATTTCGATCGCAGACCTCCAAAATAGTATACCGCCATAGCTGAAACCATCGACAAAATGTATGAGAAGCTCAAGGATGCTGGTTATGTCACACCCATCCTTGTTGCAACCCCTGAAAATCCTTCTCAGTGGGTTAATCCAAACAAGTCCTATGCATACCACTCTATAATGAAAAGGCACACCATTGATGAATGCCGCTCTTTGAAAGATGAGATACAATCCTTGATTCATAGCAAGATCATTGTGGCAAATGAGCCCGCTCTGAACGTCCGCAACAATCCTCCGCCAGACCATACGGGTGGAGGTATCCACATGATTGAAATAGTGGATGACTGGGATTCCGAGGGATCGATCGGATTGATCGTAGAAGGCGATAACCGAAAGAACTGGTAGAGTCTATACCCCTAAACATCTGGACGAATCAAGCAAGCAGGTTTTCAATCGGCCTCCCCTTATTGAGATAGGTATGGACGACCTTTGGAGGAAAATACAGGCCAAAGAGTACTCGGTCATCGACCAGTTGAACAAGACGCCATCACAAATATGCATTCTTTGTTTGCTGCAGAATTCTGAGACGCACAAGAGTGCTTTGTTGAAGGTGTTGAACGAAACATATGTGCCGAACAATATCACAAGCGGGGAAATGGCCAATATGGTAGGACAAGTGTTGGAAATCGGTCATCGACTAGTTGAACAAGACGCCAGCACAAATACGCATTCTCTGTTTGCTGCAGAATTCTGAGACGCACATGAGTGCTTTGTTAAAGGTGTTGAATTAAGCATATGTTCCGAACAATATAACCAGTGGGGAAATGGCCAATATGGTAGGCCAAGTGTTGGAAAGCCATAAGATCACTTTTCATGAAGACGAGCTACCACCTAAAATGCGAGGATTATTTCATCACAGAATCCGGATCGATGGAGGATCCAGTCTTGCATCTGTCTGCTAATAACACTCAAGGAATTGGGTAAAGGGCTGCATGAAATAAAGGATGGAGCAATCAATGTGAAATCTTTCGATAGTTCTTAAAGGTCCACCATCGGTGAGATTAGTCTATGTCTGCAGATGGGACATACCTGGTTCGAGGTCGATTTCCAAGTAATACATGTACCAGCATCCTACAACTTGCTATTAGGACGACCCTAGATCCATGCCGTTGGGGCCGTAGCATCAACGCTTAACTAGGCAGTGAAGTTGGAGTGGAATCATCAGGAAGTGATCATTCACGGCGACGGTAACAACCCTATTTACAGTCGCCAAACCATTCCGGCAATCGAGGGAAGAAGGAAACTAGGTGGAGAAACTTACCACCACATTGAACGGGTTAATGCTATCGACAAAGACAAATGGTGGGATAGCAAAATTGAAAGCATACTAAGCTGGAGTGGGCACAAACGTAGCAATGGGATCGGCAAGAACCTCTAAGGAATCTCTAAACCCATAAAGCTCAAGAAACATGGTACTACCTTCGGTTTGGGATATGAGTACACCTGGGAAGAATTCAATAGTTGGTCGCCACTATGGAGCGGTCCTTACTACCCTTTGGAGTAGCCAATACCACATTTGGAGCAGACTTTTCAGCAAACTGACATTATTTATGGGACAGACGAAGAGGAAGCACTCGCTGCATTGAGGAACTTGTTCCTAGAGGATGATGACATGGACTATTGTGTTATTCTCGAGGAGGAGGGGAAAGAAGGCCCTTCCATACAGGCTGTGAATAGAGGAGCATACCTCAAGAATTGGACTATCAGGACAACCAAATCCCGATGAGCCTCGGGGTAGCAAGGCTAAAACAAGCGTTATTCATTGTTTTCCTTTGCTAAATGATTTCCTTTTCGCATTTTAATTCCTGCAATACGATCTTCAATGTTCAAAAAAACTATTCAATTTATCAAAAGCATTTTAATTTTTTTATGAATCAATATTTATTGCTATTATTTTTCTCTCATTACTTTACCTATACAACATTACTATTACTTGTCTCGATGAACCATTGACTGTGACATGCAACGAGACAATGCAACAAACGGACATTGATTCAGAGGAAAATGACATACATGAAGATATTATCAAGAAAGTCAAGAACTTTGAGAACAGACCTAAGTCCAACCTGGACGGGACCGAAGTCGTCAACTTGGGAGATTCAGAAAATGTCAAGGAAACACGAATCAGCATTCACCTGTCGCCATCAGAGAAGGAAAAATACACAGAATTTCTAAGGGAGTATGAAGACATAATCGCCTAGTCGTACGATGACATGACTGGTCTGCGTACATCTATTGTGGCTCACAAATTCCCAATCAATCAAATGTGTCCACCAGTCAAGCAAAAGCTCAGAAAATTCAAGCCTGATATGAGCTTGAAAATCAAGGAAGAAGTTACCAAGCAGATCAACGCCAAGGTTCTCAGGGTAGTTGAGTACCCGACATGGTTGGATAACATCGTGCCAGTACCGAAGAAAGATGGGAAGGTCAGAGTCTGTGTCGACTACCAGGATCTCTACCGGGCTAGTCCGAAAGACGACTTCCCCTTGCCAAATATACACATCCTGACTGACAATTGTGCCAAGCATGAGCTGCAATCATTTGTGGATTGCCTCGCTGGTTAATATCAGATTTGGATGGATGAGGAAGACGCTGAGAAAACTACTTTCATTAGGTCGTAGGGAGTATACTATTACAAGATGATGTCATTCGTCCTAAAGAATGCAGGGGCCACTTACATGAGGGCTATTATATGTGGATGATGTTATTATCAAGTCCAATAAAGTCGCCGACCACATAGAAGATCTAAGAAAGTTCCTCAATAGTTTGCGAAAATACAATCTAAGATTAAACCCCGCAAAGTGTGCATTGGGTGTTCCCGCTGGGAAATTGCTCGGGTTTATTGTGAGCCGTCGAGGGATAGAATTGGATCCATAGAAAGTCAAAGCCATTCAAGAACTACCACCACGAAAGAACAAGAAAGATGTGATAAGCTTCTTGGGAAGGCTTAACTACATCAGGCAGTTCATAACACAGTCTACAGTTATATGTGAACCTATCTTCAAGATGCTGAAGAAAGATGTCGCGACCAAGTGGACCGATGATTGTCAAAGGGCTTTCGACAGAATTAATGAATACTTGTCAACACCACCAGC
Source organism: Nicotiana undulata (assembly GCA_005239495.1). Classification (NCBI taxonomy): domain Eukaryota; kingdom Viridiplantae; phylum Streptophyta; class Magnoliopsida; order Solanales; family Solanaceae; genus Nicotiana; species Nicotiana undulata. The sequence continues at coordinate 102,194 of ML247812.1, forward strand.
CCTAGTACCACCTGAGCCAGGACCTTTGCTACTTTACCTTGCAGTGTTAGATGGATCCTTCAGCTGCGTTCTGGGAAGCACGACGAAACAGGAAGAAAGGAGCAAGCTATTTATTATCTCAGCAAGCAGTTCACTCCCTACAAGGCTCGGTTCTCTCTATTGGAACACACCTATTGCGCTTTCACTTGGGTAGCTCAAAAGTTGAGGCACTATTTCTGTGCCTATACTACATATCTCATATCGAGAATGGATCCATTGAAGTACATCTTTTAGAAGCCCATGCCCACTAGCAAGCTAGCCAAGTGGCAAATCCTGCTAGTAAGTTCAACATAGTTTATGTAATTCATAAGCGGTAAAGGGACAAGCATTGGCGGACCATCTTGCTGAGAATCCTGTGAACGGAGAATACGAACCTTTGAAAACGTACTTTCCTAATGAAGAGGTATCATTCATAGGAGAATACATTGTAGAATCCTATGACGGTTGGAGGCTGTTCTTCGATAGAGCGATGAATTTCAAGGGAGTCGGCATTGGAGCTTTCTTGATATCGAAAATCGGTCAACATTATCCGGTATCCGCCAAACTGAGATTCCTTTGCAACAACAATATGGCCGAATATGAAGCCTGCATCTTAGGGCTCAAAATGGCCATTGACATGACCGTTCAAGAATTGCTACTGATTGGTGACTCAGATTTGTTGGTACATCAGGCACAAGGAGAGTGGGCTACTAAGAGTTCCAAGATACTGCCGTATCTGCACCACGTACAAGAGTTAAGAAAGAGGTTCACAAAGATAGAATTTTGGCATGTCCCCAAAATCCAGAATGAGCTCGCTGATGCATTGGCTACTCTATCCTCTATGATTCAGTATCCAGACAAGAATTTCATTGATCCCATTCCAGTGAAGATCCATAACCAACCCGCTTACTATGCCCATGTCGAAGAGGAAGCAGACGGAAAGCCTTAGTTTCATGACATTAAGGAATATTTGGCAAAAAGAGAGTACCTAGAGCTTGCAAATCCTACCCAGAAACGCACACTTCGGAGACAGTCCAACAACTTCTTTCACAGCGGGGGAATCCTGTATAGGAGGACTCCTGATTTGGGATTATTAAGATGTGTCGACGTAAAGGAAGCATCCAAGCTACTAAAGGAAGTCCATGATGCGACTTGTGGCCCGCATATGAACGATTTTGTTTTGGCAAGGAAGATACTCCAGGCCGGCTACTTATGGATTACTATGGAAACAAAATGCATCCAGTATGTCCGGAAATGCCACCGATGTCAGATACATGCAGACATGATAAAGGTACCTCCAAACGAGCTTAATGCGACAAGCTCACCATGGACGTTCACCGTCTAGGGCATGGACGTTATTGGACCAATCGAGCCTGCTTCCTCCAATGGACACAGGTTCATCCTAGTAGCCATCGATTACTTCACCAAACGGGTCGAATCAGCATCCTACAAAGTAGTGACTAAGAAAGTCGTGGCCAACTTTGTCCGCGACTGTCTTGTTTGCCGGTTCGGAAATCCAAAATCAATCATTACTGATATTGGTTCCAATATCAACAGTGACTTGATGAAAGCTATGTGCGGGACCTTCAAAATCAAACACAAGAATTCCACACCTTAGAGACCTTAGATGAATGGAGCTATAGAAGCCTCTAACAAAAACATCAAGAAGATATTGAGGAAAATGATAGAGAAGCATAAGTAATGGCATGACAAGTTATCATTCGCCTTATTGGGATATCGCACCACAGTCCGCTAATAAAGTGGGGCAACTCGTTATATGTTGGTTTATGGTACGGGGGCTGTTATTTGCGCTGAGGTAGAAATACCTTCCCTAAGGATCATACAAGAAGCTGAGCTCAGTGACGCAGAGTGGGTAAAGAACCGTTATGAGCAGTTAGCCCTCATAGATGGAAAGAGAATGAATGCAGTCTTCCATAGTCAACTTTATCAAGATAAAATTAGCAGAGCCTTCAATAAGAAAGTCAAACCAAGACAGTTCACACCGGGGCAACTGGTGTTAAAGAAAATATTTCCATATCAAGACGAAGCCAAGGGAAAGTTCTCTGCCAACTGGCAAGGTCCATACATGGTTCATCGGGTTTTGACAGGAGGAGCTCTTATACTCGCAGAAATGGACAGAGAAGTCTGGCCGAAGCCAATCAATTCAGATGCAGTCAAACGCTATTATGTATAACCTTTATGCTTTTATCAAAGATGTAAATTGAACTATGCCTGACCTGGTTCCCGTTTAAGAGGGGATACGTAGGCAGCCCTATAGGTTCGGTCATAATTCAATAAAAATTTATTTTCTCCCCGCCAATTGGAAACTGGGGAAGAATTTTGAAGAGGACCCTCAAAATTCCGAAGTAAGTTCAGCCAATCGCCGCACGAGCAACAGTCAGAGGCATCAACCCATCAAAATGGGGCAGAATTTTGAGGAGGACCTTCAAAATTCCATAGCAGGAAAGGTTGCAATGTCTCGTACCGTGTCACGGTCGTCGGTTCATCCAAAAATTATTTTAAAGTATACATTGTGTCATACTTTTACAAAATCATGCATGCTTATCCTTAAAAAATCTTTGTTTAGCAAACGCTACCCCAGTGATACAAACAGTATTATGAGATCAAGCCGAACAAGTCAAGAAAATTCATCGGGGATACGAACTAACCTCCCCCTTACAAAAATCACGATTGTTCTTTGGATGCAGGCACTAAGGTTGCAAAATCCCTAAACGTAGTATCCGCCCAGAGGACAAACATTGTTCAAAAGACGATTCCCAAACCGTCACACTTGACAACATTTGCTATCAGCACATACAAATAATGTTCTGTAGACACAATGCTCACAATGATCACAACATTGCAATCCATTATCAGCTAAGAATTTCTATTTTTCATTTATTTAATTCTTGCATAAGGCTACCATTCTGCCTTCCATCTTGCATAAGGATACTATTCTGCCTTCCGAGGTTAATCTCTACCTCCATTGCATAAGGCTACCATTCTGCCTTCCATTTGCATAAGGCTTCCATTCTGCCCTCCGAGACTAAGCACTGTCTCTATCTGCATTGCATAAGGCTACCATTCTGCCTTCCATCTTTCATAAGGCTACTATTCTGCCTTCCGAGGTTAAGCTCTACCTCTATTGCATAAGGCTACCATTCTGCCTTCCATTTGCATAAGGCTACTATTCTGCCTTCCATTTGCACAAGGCTACCATTCTGCCTTCCGAGATTAAGCACTGTCTCTATCTACATTTCATAAGGCTATCATTCTGCCTTCCATCTTGCATAAGGCTACTATTCTTCCTTCCGAGGTTAAGTCTACCTCCATTGCATAAGGCTACCATTCTGCCTTCCGAGCCTAAGCATTGTCTCTATCTGTATTGCATAAGGCTACTATTCTACCTTCCAACTTGCATAAGACTACCATTCTGCCTTCCACCTGCATAAGGCTACCATTCTGCCTTCCGAGACTAAATGATGTCTCCGTCTGTATCTTTACATAAGGCTACTTTTCTGCCTTCCGAGGCTAAGCTCTACCTCTAATTTACTTTTCATCGAAATTAAATGCTATCTCAAGCACTATCTATTTTGCTTTTTCTACGGGCTAAGCTCTGCCCTTCAGTATGCAAGACTAATCTTTGTCTTTTCAGCATCATATTATTGCATCTCATGGGCTGAAATATCGCCAACCTATCCAAAGGCGTCATCGTTCGGAGGCATCATCTTCATGGCCCGAGAACACCATGCCATGGCCTGAGGATCTCTTTCAATCCTTTGCATATAATTATTCAAAGGCGTCATCGTTCGGAGGCATCATCTTCATGGCCCGAGAACACCATGCCATGGCCTGAGGATCTCTTTCAATCCTTTGCATATAATTATTCAAAGGCGTCATCGTTCGGAGGCACCATCCTCATGGCCCGAGAACATCATTTCATGGCCTGCGAATCTTGCATCAAGCAAATCCATGGCGCAGGAAATCATGGTCTGAGGACGTCATCCTTAAATGTCCAAGGACAACATTCATTGTCCGACGGGAATTTGCATCATGTTTAAATTACGCACAATATATGCTTGTATCATTTATTTGCAGGTAATCCGGCGAGCAACGGCCATCCTGGCAAGAGCGGTCCCGCTCCATTTCTCTCAACCATTCCCATAAGTCGTTTATTCATCCAACCCTATATGTTGCGTCCGTTCTAGCAAAACTTTCATCGGTATACTTCGTCGATGGCTCCTGAACTACATACAACCTAATTCCTGTAAAACCAGAGATATGTAGTCAACTCGGAAACTAGGGTGCAGCCTAAATCTCTTCAAACCGTTTCGCTCGGTCAAAATTGGCCATCATATCTTTACCCGAAAACTCTTCCATATTTCCCGGGTAAATAGGGGCAGCAATTGATACCCAATATTTGCTCAAACTATTTTTAAATTTGCATATATACCTTCAAAATCCGTTTTTATAACAATGGGAATTTTTCCATAATTTTCCAATATTTTTATCAATTTATTTCTAATTTATTCAGTACTTTAATGTCCCATAATTAATGATAAATCGCATTGCAAAGGATTTCAAAATATTTCTTAGCTTAATATATCATTTGTTAATCCTATTAGGATTTAATTATTTCACAAATTAGCCAATTTGGCATTATTTGGCTATAATTACAATAGCTTTGAAATTTTAGCCTAATTACATATTGTATACTATTTTAATTCAATAATTAGTCATTTCATATTTTAAATATTAGTTAATCCCTTTAATTTCACCTATTTAGACTTAATTTCATCAATTATCAGCTATTTTTATTAATTATGTATCTAATGTTAATGGATATTTAACAAGTAGCCAATATTTATTTAAACCCTAGACTAAATTAAACTTGGTCTTTAGCCCAATTACATTACCCAATACCTAGGGCCAATACCCTATCCTACCCGACCCAGCACCTGATTTAATCCTGGTCGTTGATCAATTTTGATCAACGGCCCAAAATCACCCCTTCCTTAATTAGTCCTAGATGAATACCCTCCTCCTCTCTCATTTTCATTCTCTCATTCATCTCTCTACCTCCCCCTCTCTTTATCTCTGGCTCTCTCTGGAACCTTCTCGTCTCCTCCTCTCCGATGGGCTCTGTCTGTCTTCTCCGGCCACCCCCCTTGCCGGAAGTTATGTCCTCTCACCCTCTACTAGCATCTGCTTCACGCCACGCCGGTTTGATACCACCCTGAGGTCCTCAGGCCACCTCCGGACGTTTGAGTAAGATCTATGACTTTTTCGGCTAAAGCCGGTAACATTTTAAGGTTTTCTTGTCTTCTCTAGGTTCTCTGAAACCCTAACTCTTATGATTTTTTGATTTCTTTTAGATCTGTGTATATTATGAGCTTTTTGTTGTTTCCTCAAAGGTTTTTCCAATTTTTCTAAGGTGACTCTTCATTTTCATGACTAGGGTTTCTGAAACCTTTTCTCCAAAACGATTTTCTATGATTTTAAGTGTTATTCTACGATTTTTGTCATGTTTAAATGATTTTTATTAAGTTCTCCCTTAGCCTAACTGATTATGTCGAAAACCCCTAATTTTGACACTTAGTGTTGGACTCTGAGTTCATCTTTACTGTATGTTCATTCGACTTGTCTATATGTCTGAGTCTCATGAACATGTCTCGATTAATTTGACTATTTTTGTGATACCCTAGTAATGTCTTCTAAGGGTTTCCGATTTGGTTCTGCTTGTTTAAAACTTGTTTGTTTTTTTATTCGTGGAAGCCTGTACTATTTTCCTTAATCAGTGCTATTCTTTGATTATCGAATCCTTGATTTACTGTGTTAATACTCCTTACAGATTTCCGGCTACTTGTTCCTTTTTTATTACCATCTTTAAATTATTACCGTATTATGTGGTTGACTATATTATTGATTGATTCTTGCTGTTATTTACATAATTATAACTTTACGAACCTATCCCTAATTGCTTTCTCTATACCTATAGTGTTTGAATTCTTTCCTTAATTGTTACACTCCCCTATATTCCGGCTATGTGATTTCTTTCCTTAGCTGGTTTCCTGTCTTTTACCATTGGTAAGTGACTCCCTTAATTAAGGGGAGACTTGGACTGATTTTTATTCTTAATTGATTATGAGTTCTATAATTACTGAACAATTGATTCTTGCCTTATATACCTAGCTTCTAAAGTGCTATATATGCACAGTCTTCCTGTTTTTCAAAACACACACAGACACGAACTAATCTGTTCAACTCTCTCATTCACAACTAAAACTTGATACTCTCTCTATTCTCTCTTCTGTGCTACTTTCTACTACTCTAAGTTAGCCGGCTGCAAGCCAATGCTAACTACTGTGCATCTCGTATCTCTTGCTTTGTGTTACTGTTTTCTTCACCTCACTGGTATGTTCTAATTTAGATTTCAGTTCTCAAATCAACATGTTTACACTAATGTTGCAATTCATTGTGTTTCTAATTTGCTTTTACTTATTATTTTGTTGTTCCAACATGAAACTAGGATCCTGAACCCCATTCACATGTTAAGCTATCCTCCACTTGTCATAACTAGCATGCCTTTATGTACCTGATACATGATCTATGTGAATCTTCATGTCTGTGTTTGGTACTTTAGTTTAATTAGAATGTATCCTACTGTCTTGAACTATTTGGTATTGTTATGTTAGCATGACCCTATACCCTACTGTATCCCCCAATCCCCTGAATCCTTATGAACTTTTGATTTTATGCTGCCTGCTACATGTTTATCATCATGTGCCCTATATGTCCCCAATCTTGAGTACTCTTGTGTGAAGGTTTGTGGTGCTGAACCTGTCTTGGGTCTTTGTTCCATGTGTGATGCTGGACCTATTTGGGTTCTAAGGTTGGTCATTTGCTTGTTGATTAACATGCTCTTTTCAAGCTGCTTTACTAAGACAATTTTACAAAGTCGTTTCCATTAAATCTCTTTTCCAAAACTGTTTACTTACTCAAGGTTTTCAAACTATATCAAGTACTCTCACTCTACTCTTAGACCCCCTAAGTTCTGCCCCTTTCTGAATTCTTTGGTGATCATGGCTATCTCATCATCCTCCAGATCTACTCCCTCTGTGATCCTTAGTGCTAGACTTCTTTCCTTCTTTGGGGCATCCATTTTCAGGGTCTTCCTTGTGAGTTCATAAGAAGTAAGGTTGTCAATCAACTCATCTAGTCTAAGGGTTTCTATATTTTTGGATTCCTGGATGGCGGTTATCTTTCTTTCCCAGGAGATAGGCAGAACCCTTGTCAAAATCTTCTCAACCATGTCTTCTTCAAGGATGACTCTTCCAAGAGACTTGAGTTCATTAGTCAAGGTTGTGAACCTTGTGTACATCTCCTGAATTTTTTCTCCTTCCTTCATAGTGAAGTTTTCATATTGAGAGTATACCAATGTACCTCTAGACCTCTTCACTTGAGTTGTTCCTTCATGAGCCACTTGTAGAGTATCCCAGATTTCCTTGGCAGTGGTGCAACTTTGGATTCTGCTGTATTCATCTAGGCCTAGTCCACACACTAGCCACTTCTTGGCCTTGGCATTCTTTTCCCACTTCTTCATATCCTCAACTGTGCAGTCAGCCCTAGTCTTAGGCACATCTACTCCTTCAGCAGTTTTCTTCATTGTTGCAAGTGGTCCATTAGTGACTATGTCCCAGAGTTCATAGTCCTCTCCAATGAGGTGATTCTTCATTATATTCATCCACCAAGAGTAGTACTGACCGTTGAAGAGTGGTGGCCTTGCAGTTGATTGACCTTCCCAGTTCCCAGGTGGTGCACTCATCTTAATTTTTTCCTAGGTGTTAACCTCTTCAAGGATAACCCGCTCTGATACCCATTGTTGTTTTGGACTTCAATACTACACAATATTACAAGTTAATTGTGCAGTACCCAATTTTCGAGTGCTGTCTAATAAGAAGAACCTGGTTCTTCTTAGTCTACTACTTACTACAGTTTGCGGAATAATTAAGCAGTAATAGTAAAGACACAGGGATTTTTACGTGGAAAACACCTGGCTCAAAAGGTGAAAAAAGCACGACCTACTCGTCAGTAGGATTTGCTCAAACTCTTCACTAAAACCCTGAGCCAAAACGGACTTACAAAATAAACTCTTTTGTAATCCTAGGACTAACTCTAATCCTCTTTGTATCAACTAGCCTCTAGCTAATTTCTACAGATTTCAAGCTAACTCTAACTTGATCAATTTGTACCTATTACAATTGCTTCTAAGTAAGCTCAAAAGATACAATGTTAAAACTCCTACTACAATCAACTAGGCTCAATACACAAACAATGGAACTGTTTCTTCTAGTTGAACTGTAGCCTTTATATCACACAACAATTCTGCTTGCAAAATCTCTGAAACTTTTGCTTCAGATCTCGATTCACTTTAGTACTTGTGCGTCACCTCTTTCAGCAGTAATACATTGAATATTTATAGAGTCCGTTTGTTGAGTCCATGATTTAATTATGATCAAACTCTTCCTTGGTAAACGAGTTTGATTGTAACTCAACTTCCTTTCCTCTATTTCTGTCCTAGCTGAAATCAACTTCTGTCTTCTCTATCAATTTGCAACCTTTTCGTATTAGGAGACATTCTCTTAGTTCTTTGATACTTAGCAATCACTGATATCTCCTAGACTTGTACGATTCGTGTTCCAACTGCTTCATTCAGATGTGTATGCTATGATGGACCAGGTTCAACTTTTCACCTTTTGTCAATCTTCAAAACCCATTCAGTGACATGGGCCAACACCAACCAACCGAGGATCTACACCTCCTACCATATAAAGCCTCGTACGAGGCTATCCGAATACTGGACTGGTAGTTATTATCATATGCAAACTCCGCGAGTGGCAGAAACTGATCCCACAAACCCCCAAAATCAATCACACATGCACGCAACATGTCCTCCAAAATCTTAATAGTCCGCTCCGACTGCCCGTCGGTCTTAGATAAAATTCAGTGCTCAACTCTACCTGAGTACCCATTACGCTCTGCACGGCTCTCCAAAACTGAGATGTGAACTGAGTACCTCTGCCAGAAATGATAGAAACTGGAACTCCATGCAATCGGACAATCTCCCTGTTGTATATACCAACAAACCCGCTCCGAAGTGTAAGTAGTACTGACAGGAATGAAGTGCACGTAATTGGTCAGTCGATCCACAATGACCCAAATAGCATCAAAACCCTTCGAAGTCCGTGGAAGCCCATCTACAAGATACATGGTGATCTGCTCCCACTTCTAGTCCGGAATATCTAACCTCTTAAGTAATCCACTTGGTCTCTGGTGCTCATACTTGACCTGCTGGCAGTTGAGGCACCGTGCTACATACTCAACAATATCTCTCTTCATCCGCCTCCACCAATACTGTTGCCTCAGATCCTGATACATCTTCGCGGCACCCGGATGGATGGAATACCACGAGTTGTGGGCCTTTGCCAATATCAACTCTCGAAACCCATCTACATTGGGCACGCAAATACGGCCATGTATCCTCATAACCCCATCATCACAAATAGTCACATCTCTAGCATCACCTCTCGGACCCTGTCCTAAAGAACTAATAAGTGCCGGTCAACATACTGGAGTACTCTAATCTGATCATAAAGAGAAGTTGGGGAAGCCATGCTAGCTAATACCCACTGAGGCTCTGAAAAATCTAATCTCACCAGCTGACCCGCTAATGCCTGAACATCAAGTTCTAAAGGTCGCTATGCTGTTGAAAGGTAAGCTAGACTCCCCAAACTCTCGGCTCTGCGATTTAGGGCATCATCCACTACATTGTCCTTCCCTGGATGATACAAAATAGTGAGGTCATAATCCTTGAGAAGCTCTAACCACCTCCTATGTCGCAAATTCAAGTCTTTCTGCTTTAGCAAATACTGCAAACTACGATGGTCAGTGAATATCTCACAATGCATAAAATCTTCAAGGCATGAACAATGGCAGCTAACTCAAGATCGTGCACCGGATAATTCTTCTCGTGCACCTTTAACTGTCTAGATGCGCAAGCAATCATCCTACCGTCCTGCATCAGTACTGCTCCTAAGCCAACTCTAAAAGCATCACAGTAGACTGTATAAGAACCGGAACTAGTAGGAAAAACCAATACCGGAGTTGTGATCAATGCTGACTTGAGCTTCTGAAAGCTCTCCTCACACTCATCGGACCATCGGAATGGAGCACCCTTCTGGTTCAATCTGGTCAAAGGCAAAGCAATAGATGAGAACCCTTCTACAAAGCGACAGTAATATCCCGCCAAACCAAGGAAACTCCTAATCTCTGTGGCTGAGGACGGTCGGGGCCAACTCCGCACCGCCTCAATCTTCTTCCGATCAACCTAAATACCCTCACTGGACACCACGTGCCCCAAGAAAGCTACTGAATCAAGCCAAAACTCACACTTGGAAAACTTTGCATAAAGCTTCTCATATCTCAACCTCTGTAAAACAACCCTCAAATGCTGAGCATGCTCCTCCTGGCTACGAGAATATACCAGGATGTCATCAATGAACATAATAACGAAAGAATCAAGGTAAGGCTGAAACACACGGTTCATCAAATACATGAACGCGACTGGGGCATTGGTCAACCCAAATGACATAACCAGAAACTCATAATGACCATATCTGGTCCTGAAAGCAGTCTTCGGAATGTCAGAATCCCTAATCAGCTGATGATACCACGATCTCAAATCAATCTTAGAGAACACTCTAGCTCCCTGAAGCTGGTCAAACAAGTCATCAATACGGGGCAAAGGATACCGGTTCTTCACCGTGACCTTGTTCAGCTGCCGTGAATCAATACACATGCGCATAGAGCCACATTTCTTCTTCACAAACAACACTAGTGCACCCCAAGGTGACACACTAGGCTGAATGAACCCTTTATCTAAGAGTTCCTGAAGCTATTCTTTCAATTCTTTCAACTCCACTGGTGCCATACCATAAGGTGGAGTAGAGATAGGCTGGGTGCCTGGCACCAAGTCAATACCAAAATCAATGTCCCTGTCAGGTGGCATACCTGGCAAGTCTGCAGGGAATAAATCCGAAAAATCACGGACCCCAAGCACAGAATCAACAGAAGGAGTCACACTACTAACATCCCTCACAAAATCAAGATAATATTCGTATCCCTTCTCAACCATACGTTGCTCCTTCAAGTAAGAAATCACTCTACTAGGCACATACTCAATAGACCCTCTCAACTCAACTCTCGGAAATCCGGGCATAGCCAGGGTCACGATCTTAGCGTGACAATCAAGAATAGCATGATATGGGGATAACCAATCCATGCCCAGTATCACATAAAAATCAACCATGCTAAGCAACAACACGTCTACTCGGTTCTCCAGATTTTACGACCCCAAATCCTAACCAGCCGTAATGGCGCCTATCGTGGAACTAGGCTAGCCTACACTCAAAAGTTTTAGATTTTTCTTTTCAAATATCTCAATTTATTTTCAACGATTCATAATACGCATATAAATTTCGAAATCTTTAAACAAAACAATCAAGCTAACATTCTACAACCGTCCCCAAGACCCGGAGTCCACATGTCATGAGCATCTACGAAATAAACAAACTTTGTTATTGTCATACACAAAGTCTAGGAATAAAATACTAATACTAAATAAAGGAAGGAAAATGGAGAAGTTGCGGACACTATACAACTATCTCGAAATCTCGTAAGCTGCTAATGAATGAAACTAGATGACTACCACTCCGAACCAGTACCTAGATCTGCACACAGAGGTGCAATGGGTAATGATGAGTACGCCAACTCAGTAGTAATGAAAATAAATCACAGTATGAGAAATACGAAACACACAGCACAGGTACACCAATTCACCAAAAATAGTAAAAACACCAAGTCACCATAAAGTATTCATCAAATACATAAGTTCGAAAACCAATTTTCCAGAAATCCTTTGAAACAAGTATAATTTCAATATATGTCAGTACAACTCTCAGTAAAATCAGTTTGGAAAACGAAGTGAATCGTAGTCAAAAACTCAGTAAAATCATCATAAATCTGCCCCTGGGGCCATAATCATTTCTCATAACAATTTCCCTCAGCACCTCACCATCACTCAGTATCAGCCCAGCGGGAAACCTCACAATCACTCAGTATCAGCCAAGCGGGCAACCTTACAATCACTCAGTATCAGCCTCGCGGGCCACATCACTCAGTAGGTACCTGCTCTCACTGGGGGTGTGTACAGACTTCGGAGGGGCTCCTACAGCCCAAGCTCTATAACAAGCCACATCATGGCATGCATCACTCACAATATTGGCCCTCAGCCTCTCTTGTATCATAACATCCGCACAATATTGGCCCGCAGCCTCACTCAGTCAGACACTCTCAACATGCCACTCGAGCCACAAATATACCGGGTTCTCGACCCAAAAAAATGTTTCATTTTCAATAAATAATATCAAAATACTCTGAGTGTCAAAACAATCATCAAGAAAAGTCTGAGGGAAAATCATAGCATATCAAGTTAGGAAAATAGTAAACAGCCCCCAAGGGGTAAAAACAGATCGGCACTAGCCCCCAAACAAGGTTTACAGCCCAAATATATCAAAATATATCAATACTATTAAGCATAGGCTTTAAAAGTGGTTTCGCAAATCAATAGTCACGTAAAAAGGAACATTTTTCCAAATTTCCAATTCGTTCACGCCCCACACTCATCATCCAGTATGTGCGTCACTCCAAATCCGTGAAAGGATGTAAAGTCCGGGGTTTCATACCCTCATGACAGGATTTAAAGACATTACTTACCTCAAACTAGCCCGAAATGCTACTCTACGACCCGCTTGCCTCTCGTATCAACTTCCGAGCACTCCAAATCTATAAAGATCAGACCTTTATCATCAAATTATTCTTAAGGAATGAACTCCAATTGAAAAATACCAATTTTAGCTAAAAACTCGAAATTAGCCAAAACTCGGCCTACGGGCCCGCATTTCGAAACCCGAAAATTTTCATACCAAAATGTTCTTCATCATCTCACGAGTCCGTATATATAAAGAACAATAAAATCGAAGTTCGTTTGACCCCTCAAATCATCTCCTAAAGGTCTCATAATCTCAAGCCCTAACTCCACCTTTTTCTATTGACTGATATTATGTTACTTAATCACCTATAATTGAGTTTTAGGGTCCAAAACACTTACATATATGATGAACGATGATTTCCCCTCTTCAAAAATCATCTCAAAGCTCTTTCCCATTCAAAAAATGGTGTAAAAGGGTTAACGGTCGCGGAGGGTTTAATTTTATATTGCCTAGGTATACACACTGTGCGATCGCGATCACACTCATGCGATCGCACATCACTAGCTTCCTCCCTCTACGTGATCGCGGACACTCTTGTGCGTTCGCACAGAGTACTCAGCCAACCATCCCCACGCGCCTAAAACCGTTATGCGATCGCACCTAGCTGCACGCGACCGTACTGGACCCCTCTCTCCTCTCTCTGCGATCGCAGACCTTTGATGGCGATCGCACAACACAAAAATGTACCTGCCTAAAATTAACTCTCCGCAATCTCACAAATGCCTACGCGATCGCATTGAATGAATTTTTGTTGTAAAAACACCAGAGAAAACAACATTCTTCCTAAGTCAAAAAGTGTCCGTTAACCACCCGAAATCAATCCCAAGCCCCTCGGGACCCCAACCAATTATACCAACAAATCACATATGATCATTCAAACTTAGTTGCACTCTCGAAACACTAAATATAACCTCAAAACACCAAAATCACATCAGATTCAAGCCTAAGAACTTTGAAATTTCTAAAATCCACCAACTATGCCGAAACTATCCAAAACAAGTCCGACTGACCTAAAATTTTGCATACATATCCAAAATGACATTACAAACCTGTTCCAACTTCTGGAATTCTATTCCGACCACGATAGCCTATTTTCCACTGCCGATCGGAAATCACCAAAAACTAACTTTCGCCGATTCAAGCCTTATTCTACACAGGACATCAAAAAAATATTCCGAACACACTCCTAATTGCCAAATCACCTAACGAAGCTATTCGAGCCATAAAATATGCATTTCGAGGTCGTTTACCAATAAGTCAACTCTCAGTTGACTTTTCCAACTCTAAGGCTATTTTTTAAGGACTAAATGGCTAAACTCTCACTACAACCATTCCAATTCCAAGACTACCAACTCTAACACATCATAAATAGTACAACCAACCTATGACAGGGCAATAACAGTAATTATAATGCAGATTCTACATAACGACCGACTGGGTCGTTACACCAGACCCCCAATAGATATAACACACGACCGGTACACATGGTCCACAACAATAGTATTGCCCAACGGAGTCGACAGATGAACAGACGTAATTAAAGACTCACGGGGCGTACTCAGAAAGTGCGCAAAATATGATGAAACATAAGAGTATGTGGAACCAGGGTCCAATATAGCCAAAGCATCACTGTGGCAGACTGAGATAGTACCTGTAATCACCGCATCAGAGGCCATAGCATCAGGCCTAGATGGGATTGCAAAAATACGTGGCTGGCCTCCACCTGCTCGACCTCCCCCTCTAGGGCGACGTCTAGCTGCCTGACCACCACCCCTGGTTGCCTGGGTAGGTGGTGAAGTAACTGGGGCAGATGTCGAGGGCTGAACCCACTACTGAGATGAACTACCAGGATGACGAGGACACTACCTCCATAAATATCCTAACTCTACACACTCAAAACAACTACCTGGAGCTGGAGATGGGGATTGAAGGGAACCCCTGCAACTAGAATAGCCACTGGATTAACCATGCATAGAGGAACCCTGGAACGATGGTGCTCTGGAGGAACTCTGAGCTGGAAGGGAACTAAAGGAGGAACGTCCCGGATGAGAGCTGCGGGCACCTTGCCCCAAAGATGCACCACTATATGGCTGGGCGAGCTGGCTGAGGAGGTCTAAATGGGCGACCTATGCTGTGCTGAGACTACCCTCTGGAAGTGGCACTACTGAAGCTACCTGACACCCGAGGCCTCTTAGCCTCTCTCTCATCACGCTCCTGCCTGCAAACCGGCTCAATATTCGGAGCGATGTCAATAACCTGCTTGAATGCGGAACCTGACACTCTCTACCTAGT
The DNA here is from genome assembly GCA_005239495.1 of Nicotiana undulata. NCBI lineage: Eukaryota > Viridiplantae > Streptophyta > Magnoliopsida > Solanales > Solanaceae > Nicotiana > Nicotiana undulata. The sequence continues at coordinate 117,394 of ML247812.1, forward strand.
CATCAAAATCCAAACCTAATACATGAGACCATCTACAAACCTCTTGATCCTCTCCCTATCTGTAGGAACTAACATCTCGTACTGTGTAATTGATAGCTCTCCCTAGCGCAGCTGCTCAAACTGCCTGCGGTGCTCCTCTTTGTGGGACTGAGGGACATACTTCTCCAAAAAGAATGTGGAGAACTGCTGCCAGGTGAGGGGTGCTGAACCAACCGGCCTACGCCTCTCGAATGCCTCTTACCAAGTGTAAGCAGCACCAGCAAACTGAAATATAGCAAACTAGACACCACTGGTCTCCAGAATCCCAGCAGTACAGAGTATCCTTTGGCACTTATCCAGAAAACCCTGGGCATCCTCACCCTCTGTGCCGCAGAAATTCAGAGGTTGAAGTCTACTGAACCTCTCTAGCCTGCGTTGCCCATCCTCGGGCATAGTTGGGACCACATAGTCTTGAACTGGAGTAACTGAATGGGCTGGGACTGCCCTCGGTGTCTGCAGACCCTGTACGACCTGCTCCAGTGTCCGGGCAGCTGGAGTCTTAGTGCCTCCCTCGGCCTGAGATGTAGCAGCAGTAGTAGACATAACAACTGCCTGAGCCAAACTGGTACATACTGTCAGGATCTGATCCAGGGCCTCCTAAAGACCCGTAATGATGATGGGCATCGCCGGTGCCTGAGCCATTCTCACTGGGGCACCCGCGGCGGGAACATGATCCTGAATAGTAGGGGGATCCACTAGTACAGTCTCGGCTACTGCACAGGCTGGCCCCCTAACTCTACCATGGCCTTGACCTCTCGTAGGTCCAGCTAGAGTCTAGTCACCCTGATCCGTAGCGCGTGTCCTCACCATCTGTGAGAGAATGAAACAACAGGAGTTTAGATTTCCACAATCAATAGAATGGCACGATAGAGTTCAAGAAAATGAATATTTTTTCCTAAGAGTTTTGTAGCCTCTCGAAGATAAGTACAGACATCTCCGTACCAATCCACAAGACTCTACTAAACCTGCACTTGACCGTTAAGACCTACGTGAACCTAGAGCTCTAATACCAACTTGTAACGACCCTAAATCCTAACCGGTCATGATGGCGCCTATCGTGGAACTAGGCTAGCCACTATCACGTACCTACACATTTCTTTTAATAAAATTTCTCAAAATTATTAATAATATTCCATAGCAAGTATAAAATTTCTCTATGTCTTTAATAGGCATAAATATAATCTAACAGTCTAAACTATTCCTCAGAACTGGAGTCAACTGATTATGAGCATCTAAGAATAAGGACAATACCGCCAATGTCATAATACACTGTCTCGGAACAAAATACTAAATACTAAATTAATGGAAAGGAAAATGGAGAAGTTGTGGACGCTAGACAGCTACCTCGAAATCCAAAATGATGTCGCCGAACAGTCTCGGATAACTACTGCTCAGAACCAGTACCTGGATCTGCACACAGAGGTGAAGGGAGTAATGATGAGTGCGCCAACTCAGTAGTAATGAAAATAAATCAAGTTTGAAGATAAGAAACACACAACACAAAATACCAATCCACAAATAGTAAAATACCGAGCCAATAGAAAGTATGCATCTAGTACATATGTGTAAAAACCAGTTTCCGTAAAAATCCCTTGAACAAGTATATTTTCAAATGTTTCTCAGTAAACTCCCAAAAATCTCAGTATGAAAAATGAAGTGAATCATAATCAAAAGCTCAGCAAAATATCATCATAAACTGCTCCTCGAGCCAAATCATCACTCATAATCAGTCACTCAGCACCTCATCATCACTCAGTAACAGTCACTCATGCCTCCCAATCACTCGTCACTCGGCACTCGACATTCACACTCAGTAGGTACCTGCGCTCACTGGGGGTGTGTACAGACTCCGGAGGGGCTCCTATAGCCCATGCGCTATAAATAGCCAAGTCATGGCATCAATCTCTCAGGCACTCGGCCGCTCTCATATCATAAATATCCTCAAAATGTTGGCCCTCAGCCTCACTCAGTCAGACACTCTCAACATGCCACTCGGGCCATAAATAAACGGGCTATCGACCCAAAATAGTATTTCATTTCAATAAATAACAATTTCAACAAACCTGAGTGTCAACAATTTAACAAGAAGGAATGAATGTAAAATCATGATCAAAATAGTGAGAATATCAGAAAATAGCCCACAAGGGGTTAGAACAGATCGGCACTAGGCCCCAAATATGGCTTACAACCCAAATATATCAAAATCTTAGTAATATTATTTAACATATGCTTTAAAAGTAGTTTCACAACTCAATAGTTTCCTCAAAAGGAACATATTTCAAATTTCCAATTCGTGCACGCCCCACACTCGTCATCCAGTGTGTGGTCACTCCAAAACTGTGAAAGGATGTAATTTCCAGGGTTTCATACCCTCATGACAGTATTTAAAGACATTACATACCTCAAACTAGCCCATAAAGATACTCTGCAACACGCTTGCCCCGCGAATCAACTTCCGAGTGCTCCAAATTTATCAAGTTCAGATTTTTCACATGAATTTATGCTAGAGGGATGAAACCCAATAGAAAAATATCAACTTTATGCACAAAAACCGAAGTTAGCCAAAACCCGACCCCCGGACCCACGCCTCTGAACTCGACAAAATTTATACCAAAATGATCCTCATCATCTCACGAGTCCATACATATAAAACAACTCTGAAATTGGAGTACGAATGACCCCTCAAATCATCCCTAAAAGGTCTCTTAAACTCAAGCCCTAGTTTTCCGTTTTTACACTAATTTTCCTTAATTAAACACTGTTAATTTGATCCTTAATCACATATAATCGAGTTAATAAGTCCAAAAATCTTACCTCAATGAAGAACAAATGTTTCCCTCTTCAAAAACCCTCAAAAAGCTCTAATCCCGTTTAAAAATGGTGGAAAAGTGGGAAAAGGTCACGGATGAGATTTTTATATACTGCCCAGACATTTCTTCATCGCGACCGTGAACATCCAGTCGCGATCGCGGAGCACAAATTAGGGCAGCCCTCATTTAACCTTACGCGATCGCGGAATGGCCCACGCGATCGCGATGCTTTGCATTGCACACTCACGCGATTGCAATCTTACCCCTGCGATTGCATAGAGAAATTTCACCCCTGACCAACTTTAACCTAGGTGATCACGGACCCTTCTACGCGATCGCGAAGAGTAAAATTACCTGCAACAAAACCAGCACACCACCTATCCTCTAAGGCTAAAAAATGCCCGTTTGATCAGCCGAAACACACCCGAGGCCCTCGAGACCTCAACCAAACCTACCAACCTATCCCATAATAGCATTCAAACTTAGTCGATCCTTCGCAACGCTAACAACAACACAAAAACACCAAAATCACATCGAATTCAAGCCTATGAACTTTGAAATTTCTAAATTCCACCAACGATGCCGAATCCAACCAAAACACATCTGATTGACCTGAAAGTTTACAACATATCCAAAATGACATTACAAACATGCTCCAACTGTTGGAATTTCATTCTGACCCCAATAGCCTATTTTCCACTGCCGACCGAAAATCGCCAAAAACTAACTTCCGCCAATTCAAGCCTAATCCTACACCGGACATCACAAAAATATTTTGAACACACTCCTAAGTCCCAAATCACCTAACGAAGCTATCCAAGCCATAAAATCTGCATTCCGAGGTTGTTTACCAATAAGTCAACTCCCAGTTGACTTTCCCAACTATAAAGCTACTTTTAGAGACTAAGTGTCTCCATTCTCACTACAACCATTCTGAACCGGAGCCAACCGGCTCTTATACATCATAAACAATATAACCAACCTATAACAAGGCAAAAACAATAATAATAATGTAGATTCTATGGAACGATCGGCCGAGTCGTTACAGCATGTGGCGAGACCATGTGGGAACATTACTATGCATGTGTGGCGATACAAGGCGGGCATTTACTTTATTATTGCGCGCATGGCGAGACAAAGTGGGATATCTTGGGGAGTGATTGCGATGACTTGTGATGGCCTGGGGGCATTGTTATTGTTGTTATTTGTGTAGTGATGTGCCTACTCTGTGTGAGTTATACCGTGTTCATTCGTGGTGATCGTTTCTTATGTGTAATTAATCGTCGGTACTCTTACTTATTGACTTCAACTATGATAGACCACTAGCACAAACATACACATAGTTAATCACCCCTAACGATTTAAGAAAATGGATCTTGATGTTATTGTTCATTTCTATACACCCTCGTCTATTTTCATCTACGTGAGAAGGTTTCTATTGGCACGTGCGTCGTCCGTGCAGTAATTAGCTATAATGAGGGTACAAGATGCCAAGCATTTAGGGTTCACAAAATGGGACTTGTGGATTATGAATATTTTAAGGTTCGGTACCTCGTGGAGATTATTGGATAAAACTTGGTGTGAGCGTGGTTATTCTCATCTAGTTGCTACCTGTCATTCCTTTAATTGTTTTCATCATATTTAAACTATTTTCAACTTATAACTCTTCTATATTATTGCTTGTGGTGTTTCGCGTCACTACTCTAGTGAGGTTAGTCTTGATACTTGCTGGGTACCATTGTGGTGTACTCATACTACGCTTCTGCATATTTTTGTGTAGATCCAGGTATATCGGAATCAGTCGATCGCTTGTTAGTTGTTCGGATTTTGATGTGGACACTATAGGTATACCTACTGTTGCGCGCAGGATTTGGAGTCACCTTCTGATGTTGTGTTTATATTGTTTGTCCTTATTTCAAACCATTTGTATTTGTAGGCCTCCTAGTAGCTCAGTAGAGCTTATGACTTGTACAACTGGTTTTGAGATTTGTAATTTGTAAAGAGTTTTCTATTTTGAAATCATCACATGTTGATTAATATTGTTGCTATTTCAGCTAATGTTAGGCTGACCTAGTCCCTAAGACAAGGTTCCATCACGACACCCAACAGAAGGAATATGGGTCGTGACACATGACACTCCCTTTAAAATGCATATTGGCTACTATTGTAGAGAATTTCGACGTGGGTGCTACATGGAATAGAAAGGATGGGGAACTGCAAGGGATGCAGAGTAACCACGAGCATCAACAATTAGCAACCAAGATTCTGGAATTCTTGATGTCAATAGCGCCTGTGAAACACACTAATGAAGGATTTCATAGCTCGGTTGTTTGGCTTGAACCGGAGAAAAACAAGAACATGCCCAGACTGAAGTGGCTCATGTAATATATTATATTATTAAAGAAAAGCGGTTGAAGGATTTACAACAAGGTAATTTGTTGATATCTTGCTACCTAACACATAATTGGGTCTTCACAGCTTATCCAGTGACGAATCGAAACTCATGGGTCTCGCCGATCAAAATTCTAAAAGAAAAGAAAAAAGAAGATTAGTTGTGGGTGCTCACTCAATATTTATTCAGTATTTTTATAAGTGCTTATGTAAATTTACTAAATCTGGTCAATGATAATGGGTGCTTGAGCACCACAAGGGACAATGTGGATCCGCCATTGAGCTTATCCCCTATAATACCATTGTTGCTCTATTCAAACCTTGAGGACAATTATTAGGACAGAAGTATTGTTATGAATCAACCCAAACGAGCAACGATGTCGTAAGAGGAAACATAGCAAACTTGGGAGCCTAAAGTCAAAATTTAATTAGATGGGCCTTAAGCTTTTCTTTTAAAAATTTCATATATACATTTATTTGAAGTATATTCTAATCTTTTGAGATTCAAAGTTTATAATTGACAACTTTTAACATGTTATGAAACAAAAAAAAAGAACAAGAACAATATTGCAGAGAAAGAGAGAGGGGGAATTCTTATTGAATTTTGGGATGAATTACAATGGAATAGGATCCATCTATTTATAGGGAAAGAGTGACTTATCCACCAAGTAAGATCCATAAGATCTCTCTAAAATATAAACATTCACCTTAAATAGAATTCTATTTATAACACTCCCCCTTGAATGTTTATTCAAAAAATAATGTGCCTCGTTAAAACCTTAACTAAAATAAAACCCAATGGGAAAAAAATTCTAGAAAAGTAAAAAGAGTACACATGTTTTGAAATGCGACTTTTGGTTGCCTCATTAAAAACCTTGCAAGGAAACCCAGTGGGACAAAACCTTGTAAGGAAAAAAGAGTGCAACGCGCATTATGTAACGACCCGGTCGGTCATTTTGAGAGTTAGCGCTCTGATACCCTAATAACTGCTTCTCCCATATATATTTATGCTATTGAAACTTGCCAAAGCGTTGAGTGGTGAAATTCGGAGTGGGTTTGAACACTTCGTTCATAAATATGGAATTTAGCTTTAGAAATTGGGCCGTAACTAGAACTGTGTGAAGACGGATCCGGAATGGAATTTTGTCGACTCTGTTAGCTCCGTTGGGTGATTTTGGGGTTAGGAGCGTGTTCCGAATGTGTTTTCGAGGTCGGTTGTAGATTAAGGCTTGAATTGGCGAAAGTTGGAATTTTGGAGAATTCGGTCGATAGGTGAGATTTTGATATCTGACTCGGAATAGAATTCCAAAAGAGACAGAAGGTCCATAATGCCATTTATGACCTGTGTCAAAAATTTGAGGTCATTCGGACGAGTTTAGACGTGTTTCGGCATCGAATGTAAATTCTAGAAAATTCATATGTTATTAGGTTTGAATCTATGCTTATTTGATGATTTTGATGTTATGAGGCATGTTTTTAAGGATCGACCAAGTTTGAATGAGGTATTAGAGTTGGTTGGTAGTTTTGGTTGAGGTCCCCGGGGGCCTCGGGTGTGTTTTGAATGCCCAAACAACCATATTTTGGCCTAAGTCTATTGCTGGTTTTGTTGGTTTTACAACATCAGGTATTTGTTCTCCGCGATCGCAAGAGTAAGTACGCGATCGCGTAGAGTTAAATGGAGGTTTTTATAAATGTTCTTCGCGAACTCTGAACTCCAAGCGCGATCGCAGTGTCATAGGTCGCGATCGTCATAGGAGATCTTAGGTGTGAGGCAGGGTCAACGTTTGTTCTATGCGGTCGCGTGGCCCCTAACGCGATCGCACAACTTTGAGGGCCGAGGGTCCGCGATCGTAGACCTGTAGATGCGAAGGCGATGAAGGATTTTAGGCGCGTGCCAGGATGTGCTCCGCGATCACGGCTATGCTTCCGCGATCGCATAGAGGAAATGACTGAGCAGTCTTTAAAAACCCAATTCCGAGGGTTTATCTTATTTTCAGCTTTTTTTTTATTTGAGAGCTCGGGAGAGGCATTTTTTGGAGTCATTTGCACCTGGGTAACTTGGGTAAGTAATTTCTATCCATTATAGATCAGTTTCCATGATCCCAATCTTAATTTCCACCTCTAATTTCGAATATTTTGGGTAGAAAATGGGGAAAATGGGATGAACTTCATAGACCAAATTATTGAGTTTTGATTGGGTGTTTGAACTTCGATTTGAGAAATTCTTATATGGTTAGACTCGTGAGTGAACGAGTGTCCAGAAAATATAATTTTTACCCGATTCTGAGACGTGGGCCCGGGGGACTTTTTGGGCGAATTTCCTAATTTCGCGTATTAGCTTCGAATTAATTAGCTATTTTGTTCCCTTGAAGTGATATTTACATTATGCAATCAAATTGAATAGATTTGGGCCACCCGGAGTCAGATACTCGTGGCAAAAGCTTGGTATTGAGTCGATTAGCGCAGTCAGGGTAAGTGGCTTGCCTAACTCTGTGTTGGGGATTTCCCTTAGGAATTTTTATATGTATATTACTATGTGGACGCCGTGTACGTGAGGTGAGGAGTGCGTACACGGGTCATGGTTGCTAAATTCCTGCTTTTTTTTCCATGGCATAACTCATTTCATTCCTATATTACTTCATCATGTTATAACTGATTAGTTAACATAGGAATGAGCATGCCTACCTGTTATCACTTGAATTACCCGTACTTGCTACTATTTTCTCTATGATTAGGTACTTTTACCTTATTCTTGCCTACTATTTTTTTGAATTGTTTAATTAAGCTGCATCCGATAGGATTCTGCATCTCATATTTAAATTAGGACTACACACCGAGATCCGGGAGCTTTCTCCCCGTGATGCATTGCATATTTAAATTGGGACTACGGACTGAGATCCGGGAGCTTTCCCCTTGTACTACATAGCATATTTAAATTGGGACTACGGACTGAGATCTGGGATTTTTCCTCCAGTACTTCATTGCATATTTCCTATTGAGATATATGTTGTGCTGAGTCGAGGGCTTTTCTTTATTATTTCTTTCAGTTTTCCTTTAAATTCTGCTTATTTTAGCTATTTATATGTCACTATTCAAACATATAACTGTCTTATTTTCAAACTCAGTAGAGCCTTAACCTGACCTCGTCACTACTTGACTGGGGTTAGGCTTGGCACTTACGGAGTACCGAATGTGGAGTACTCACGCCCTTTCCTGCGCATGTTTTCCCCATGTGTATATTTAGGTACCAGTACACAGGGTTTTGGCTAGGAGTACTACAACAGCTGTTAGGAGACCGCGAGGTAATTCTGCAGCGTCTGCAGAATCCCACGTGTTCCCATCTACTCTACTACAGACTTAGGAGATATACAGATACACTTTTTCTTTGTTCCGTTGTATAGAGCTATAGTCGAATAAAGCTTGTGACTTGTTACAATCTGGGTTTTGGGAAAGTAAAAGTTGTAGATGCCGAGCGGCTAAATTATATAGTATTACTTCATCCTTACTATTTTTGTTATTATTTGTCTTATTTTCCGCAATTTAGGCTTACCTAGTCGTAGATACTAGGTGTCGTCAGGAGACCATTCAGAGGGTAAATTCAGGTCGCAACAAGTTGGTATCAGAGCGCCTAGGTTCAAAGGAGTCACAAGATGATTTATTAGAGTCTCGCGGATCGGTGCAGAGATGTCCGTATCTATCTTCGAGAGGCTATGTAGCTGTTAAGAACACTCATTTTCTTTGGAATTCCGTATCGTGCTAGTTACTGTCATCAAAATTCTTAAACTCTATTCTATTCTTGCTTACATATGGTTCGTACTCGTACCGGATGTACTGATGACCAGGAACCCGAGCCCCCAGCTAGAGCCGTCAGAGGCAGGGGCCGGGGCAGAGGACGAGCACACGGTGCAGCCCGAGCATCGGCGAGAGTAGAGGTAGAGGATCCCCTAGCAGCCACAATTGGAGGGGCACAAGAGGTCCCTACTATTACTCCAGCCCTCCAGGAGACAAAGGCTCAGTTTTTGAGGTCATTCAGAACTTTGTCTCAGGCGGGATTACTTCCGATAGCGCCAGCTACATCCAGGCTGGGGGAGGGACCGTACTCCTGAGCAGAGGGATCATATTGGGCAGGTTCCAGAGTATATTCCCATGCCCCTAGTAGCTCCAACTTAGCTTGAGACTAGGATAGCTGTTCCTGAGGCAGAGCAGCTCGGACTTGAGAGGTACAAGAAGTACCACCCACCTGAGTTCAGTGGACTAGCTTCGGATGACGCCTTGGGTTTTATTGAGGGGTGTCATCGCATTCTCCGCATTATGTGTATTGTGGAGACGAGTGGGGTTTCTTTCACTGCTTACCAGCTGAGGGGATCAGCTTATCAGTGGTGGCATGTTTTTGAGCTTAGTAGTCTGGACGAGGCAGCTTCACTTACTTGGGCTCAATTCTCAGAGATGTTCTTACTCGAATTCGTCCCTCAGAGCCTCAGGGACGCTGGGTGTGCATAGTTTGAGCAGCTACGCCAGGGTACATGAATGTGTCAGAGTATGCAATCCGTTACAGCGATTTGGCTCGCCATGCAACTTTGGTTGTCACTGTCAAAGAGAGGGTTCGACGCTTTATTGAGGGGCTCCACCCTAGTATTCGGACCAGCATGGCCAGAGAGCTGGAGATAGATATCCCTTATCAGCAGGCCGTGAGTATTTCCCGAAGGATTGAGACCATGTTAGTCCGGGACAGGGAGGAGAGAGAGGCCAAGAGGTCTCGAGAGACTTGTCATTTTTCAGGAGCCCATGCACCAGCAACACGCTATGTTAGGGGTTTTGTGAGTCGCCTCGTTCATTCAACTCTTCCAGCAGCCAATGGTATTCCAGCTTCTTCTAGACCTTAGGAGCCTTATTATGCACCACCAGTATCTCAGGTGCCTCTTGCTCGAGGTGTTATCACCGGCCAGTCCAGCAGGCCAGTTCAGAGTCAGCATCAGCCGCCATGTCATCCGAGGGGTTGTTTTGAGTGTGGTGACACGCGTTATGTTATCAGAGTTGCCCCAGAGCTAGGAGGGGTGGAACACCTCAGACTTATCAGGTTCCACGCCTTCCACCAGGCCCTCCAGCTATTCTTCAAGCTCAGCTTCTACCCCACCATCTCAGGTATCTCGAGGTGGAGGTCGGGGAGGTCGAGGTCGCCCTAGAGGGGGAGGCGAGGCTAGGTTCTATGCTCTTCCAGCCTGATCCGAGGCCATTTTTTCAGATTCATTCATTACAGGTATTGTTCCCGTTTATCGTAGGGATGCATTGATATTATTTGACCCAGGCTCAACACACTTGTATGTGTCTTCTTATTTGGTTTCCCATCTTGGATATCTCGGGATTCTTTGAGTTCCCCCGTTTATTTTTCTACTCCTGTGGGAGATTCTCTTGTTGTGAACCGCGTATATCGGTCGTGTTTTATTTTTATCAGTGGTTTTGAGGCTAGGGCTGATTTATTATTACTCAGTATGGTAGATTTTGATGTTATATTGGGTATGGACTGGTTTTCTCCCTACTATGATATTCTTAATTGTCACGCCAAGACCGTGACGTTGGCTATGCCAGGACTACCGAGGTTAGAGTGGAGAGGTTCCTTAGAGTATACTCCCTGTCGAGTCATTTCATTTCTTAAGGCTCGACGGATGGTCGAGAAGGGGTGTGATGCGTACTTGGCTTATGTGAGAGATGTTAGTTCTTAGACCCCTACAGTTGAGTCAGTTCCAGTTGTCAGGGACTATCCTGATGTATTTCCAACTGATCTTTCGGGTATGCCGCCCGATAGAGACATTGATTTTGCCATTGACTTGTTGCCGGGCACTCAGCCCATTTCCATTCCTCCCTATCGCATGGCTCCTCCTGAATTGAAGGAGTTGAATGAGCAATTGCAGGAGTTGCTTGACAAAAGTTTCATCAGGCCCAGTGTATCACCTTGGGGTGCTCCGGTGTTATTTATGAAGAAAAAGGATGGTTCGATGCGTATGTGTATTGACTACCAGCAGCTAAATAAGGTGACAATGAAGAACAGGTACATATTGCCCTGCATTGACGATTTATTTGACTAGTTACAGGGTGCTGGGGTGTTCTCCAAGATTGATCTGCGTTCGGGTTATCATCAGTTGAAGATTCGAGAACCGGATATCCCGAAGATTGCCTTCAGGACCAGATACAGCCACTGTGAGTTCCTTATATGTCATTTGGGATGACCAATGCCCCAACAACCTTCATGCACCTAATGCACATCGTATTTCTGCCTTATCTTGATACTTTCGTCATTAAGTTCATTGACGACATTTTGGTATATTCTCGGTCCCAGGAGGACCATGAGGAGCATTTGAGGATCGTACTTCAGACATTGAGAGAGAAGATGTTGTATGCCAAATTTTCTAAGTGTGAATTTTTGCTTGATTCTGTGGCATTCTTAGGCCATGTGGTATCTTCGGGTAGGATCAAGGTAGACCCAAAGAAGGTAGATGTAGTGCAGAGTTGGCCTGGACCGTCTTCAGCTACTGATATTCGCAGTTTCCTCGGTTTGGCTAAGTACTATCGCCGTTTTGTGGAGGGATTTTCATCCATTTCAGCGCCCATGACCAGAATGACCCAGAAGGGTGCACCTTTTATATGGAATGAGGAGTGCGAGGAGAGCTTTCAAAAGCTCAAGACAGCCCTGACTACAGCTCCAGTGTTAGTATACCCACAGGTTCAGGGTCCTATACAGTATATTGTGATGCTTCGAGGATTGGCCTAGGAGTAGTGTTGATGCAGGATGGTAGGGTGATTGCCTACACGTCCAGATAGTTTAAGGTGCATGAGAAAAACTACCCTGTTCATGATCTCAAGTTGGCAGCGATTGTTCACGCCCTGAATATATGGCGTCATTATTTATATTGTGTTACTTATGAGATATTCACGGATCACCGGAGTTTGCACCACATATTCAGGCAGAAAGATCTCAATTTGCGTCAGCGTAGGTGGTTGGAGTTACCCGAGGATTACAAAATTCTCTCATCCGACTGATGAATGCAATTGGAGTAGAATCGCTTTCCCTTACTAGGTTTAGGAATCCATAATTCTTCAAGAACACTATATTATACCACCCGGGGAAGGCCAATGTGGTGGACGACGCCTTGAGTCGCCGGGCGGAGAGTTTGGGTAGTTTGGCATATCTTTGTGCAGCTGAGAGGCCCTTAGCCTTGGATGTTCAGTCCTTATCTAGTCAGTTAGTGAGAGTGGATATTTCTTAGCCTCACCGGGTATTTGCTTGTGTTGTTTCTCGATCTTCTCTTTATGGAGCATTCAGGAGCGCCAGTATGATGATCTCAACCTTCGGGCTCTTCAAGATAGAGTTCGGCAGAGTGATGCCAGGGATGTAACTATAGGTGATGATGGTGTGATGAGGATGCAAGTTCGTATTTGTGTGCCCAACGTAGATGGGCTTCGGGAGTTGATTATTGGGGAGGCACATAGCTCGCGGTATTCTATCCATCCGGGTACGGCGAAGATGTACTAGGATCTGAGACAACACTATTGGTGGCGAAGGATGAAGAAGGATATAGCAGAGTTTGTAGCTAAGTGTCTCAATTGTCAGCAAATCAAATGTGAGCATCAGAGACTAGGAGGCTTACTTCAGCAGATTAAGCTTCTAGAGTGGAAGTGGGAGTGGATCACCATGGACTTTGTAGTTGGACTTACTCGGACCTTGGGGAAGCATGATTCTTTTTGGGTGATTGTGGACCGGCTGACCAAATCAGCCTATTTCATTACAGTGTTGACTACATATTCTTCTAAGAGATTGGCCCAGATATACATTCGGGAGATAGTCCAGTTGCATAGTGTACCAGTGTCCATTATATCAGATCGAGGTCCTCAATTCACCTCTCACTTCTGGAGAGCCTTTCATAGTGAGTTGGGTACACAGATATATCTCAGCACAGCATTTCACCCCCAGACAGACGGGCAGTCCGAGCGCACGATTCATATTCTCGAGGATATTCTCCATGCCTGTGTGATGGATTTTGGAGGGTCATGGGATCGATACTTGCCTCTTGTAGAGTTTGCTTATAATAACAGCTACCATTCCAGCATTCAGATGGCGCCGTATGAGGCTTTGGATGGTAGGCGGTGCAGGTCTCCAGTAGGATGGTTTGAGCCGGGCGAGGCCCGATTGTTGGGTACAGACTTGGTTCAGGATGCCCTGGACAAGGTGAAGGTGATCCAGGAGAGACTTCGCACAACTCAGCCCATGCAAAAGAGTTACACGAACCGAAAGGTTCATTACTTGGCATTTATAGCTGGTGATCGGGTTTTGCTTCGGGTATCGCCTATGAAGGGCGTCATGAGATTCGGGAAGAAGGGTAAGCTGATTCGAAGGTTCATTGGACCTTTTGAGGTGTTGCAGCGGGTTGGGGAGGTTGCTTATGAGTTAGCTTAGCCTCCCAACCTAGCAGGATTTCATCCGGTGTTCCACGTTTCCATGCTCTGGAAGTATCACGATGATTCGAATCATGTTTTGGATTTCAGCTCAGTCCAGTTGGACAAGGATCTATCATATGTTGAGGAGCCTGTGGCTATATTAGCCAGGAAGGTCATGAAGCTCAGATCGAAGAATATAGCCTCAGTCAAAGTTCAGTGGAGGGGTCATCTGATTGAGGAGGCGACCTGGGAGACCGAGCAGGATATGTGGAGTCAGTACCCTCACCTTTTCACAGCTTCAGGTATGTTTCTATACTCGTTCGAGGACGAACAATTTTCTTAAGAGGGGGAGAATGTAACGACCCGGTCGGTCGTTTTGAAAGTTAGCACCCTGTTCCCCTAATAACTACTTCTCCCATATCTATTTATGCTATTGAAACTTCCGGAGCGTTGAGTGGTGAAATTCGGAGAAGTTTTGGACACTTAGTTCATAAATATGGAATTTAGCTTTAGAAATTGGGTCGTAGCTAGAACTGTATGAAGACGGATCTGGAATGGAATTTCGTTGACTCTATTAGCTCCGTTGGGTGATTTCAGGTTTTGGAGCGTGTCCGTAATGTGTTTTCGAGGTCGGTTGTAGATTTAGGCTTGAATTCGCGAAAGTTGGAATTTCGGCAAATTCGACCGATAGGTGAGATTTTCATATGGAATTCTGAAAATGACAGTAGGTCCGTAATTCCATTTTTGACCTGTGTGCAAAATTTGAGGTCATTCGGACGGGTTTAGACGTGTTTCGGCAACGAATGTGAATTCTAGAAAATTCATATGTTCTTAGGTTTGAATCTATGCATATTTGATGATTTTGATGTTATTAGGCGTGTTTTTAAGGCTCGACCAAGTTTGAATGAGGTATTAGGGTTGGTTGGAAGTTTTGGTTGAGGTCCCGGGAGCCTCGGGTGTGTTTTGGATGCCAAAACGGGCATATTTTGGCCTAAGTCTATTGCTGGTTTTACAACAACGGGTATTTGTTCTCTGCGATCGCGTAGAGTTAAATGGAGGCTGTTAGAAATGTTCTTCGTGATCGCAAAACTCCAAGCGTGATCGAGTGTATTAGGAATTTGGCCTCCGCGATCGCGTGTCATATGTCGCAATCGCATAGGAGATCTTAGGTTTGAGGCAGGGTCAACGTTTGTTCTAAGCGGTCGCGTGGCCCCTAACACGATCACATAGCTTTGAGGGATGAGGGTCCATGATCGTAGATCTGTAGATGCGAACACGATGAAGGATTTTAGGCACGTTCCACGATGTGTTGTGCTATCGCGGCTATGCTTCCGCGATTGCATAGAGGAAATGACTCAGTAGTCTTTTAAAAACCCAATTCCGAGGGTTTATGTTATTTTCAAAATTTTTGATTTTGAGAGCTCGGAGAGGCGATATTTGGAGGCATTCGCACCAGGGTAACTTGGGTAAGTAATTTCTATCCATTATAGATCAATTTCCATGATCCCAATCTTAAATTCCACCTCTAATTTCAAAACTTTTGGGTAGAAAATGGGAAATATTGGATGAACTTCATAGACCAAATTATTGAGTTTTGATTGGGTGTTTGACCTCCGATTAGAGAGATTATTATATGGTTAGACTCGTGAGTGAACGAGTGCCCGGAAAATATAATTTTTACCCGATTCCGAGACGTGGGCCCGGGAGATTTTTTTGGCGAATTTCCTAATTTCGCGTATTAGCTTCGAATTAATTACTATTTTGTTCCCTTGAAGTGATATTTATATTATGTAATCGAATTGAATAGATTTGGGCCACCCGGAGTCGGATACTCGTGGCAAGAGCGTGGTATTGAGTTGATTAGCACAGTCAAGGTAAGTGGCTTGCCTAACTCTGTGTTGGGGATTTCCCTTAGGCATTTTTATACTGATTTTACTATGTGGACGCCGTGTACGTGAGGTGACAAGTGCGTACACGGGTCATGGTTGCTAAATTTTCGTTTTTTCTTCCATGACATAACTCATTTTATTCCTTTATTACTGCGTCATGTTATAACTGATTAGTTAGCATAGGAATGAGCATGCCTACCTGTTTTCACTTGAATTCCCCGTACTTGCTACTATTTGCTCCATGCTTAGCTAGTTTTACCTTATTCTTGCCTAGTGTTTTCTTGAATCTTTTAATTAAGCCGTATCCGATAAGATTCTGCATCTCATATTTAAATTGGGACTACGGACCGAGATCCGGGAGCTTTCCCCCTGTACTGCATTGCATATTTAAATTAGGACTACGGACAGAGATACGGGAGTTTTTCCCTTGTACTGCATAGCATATTTAAATTATTACTATGGACTAAGATCCGGGAGCATTCCCACTGTATTGCATTGCATATTTGCTGTTGAGATATATGTTGCGCTGAACCGAGGGCTTTTCTTTATTATTTCTTTCAGGTTTCCTTTAAATTCTGTTTATTTTAGCTATTTATTTGTCACTGTTCAAACTTATAACTACCTTATTTTCAAACTCAGTAGAGCCTTAACCTAACCTCGTCACTACTTGACTGGGGTTAGGCTTGGCACTTACGGAGTACCGAATGTGGAGTACTCACGCCCTTATCCAGGAGAGGCTTCGCGTAGCTCAGTCGAGGCAGAAGAGCTACGCATATCAGCGGGCTCGAGATGTAACATTTATGGAGGGGGATCAGGTTATGCTAAGAGTTTCGCCGATGAAGGGCGTCATGATATTCGGGAAGAAGGGCAAGTTGAGCCCTAGGTATATAGGACCATTTGAGGTGTTAGAGCGAGTTGGTGATGCTGCTTATAGACTTGCTTTGCCTCAAGCGCTATCAGGAGTTCATCCAGTTTTTCATGTTTCGATGCTTCGGAGGTATCTCGCTGACTTCTCCCATGTGATCGATTATAGTACTATTCAGCTAGACGAGCAGTTGGGATATGAGGAGGAGCCTATGGCTATTGTTGATACGTAGGACCGCTAGTTGAGGTCCAAGACACGTTCAGCGGTTAAGGTCCAGTGGAGGGGCTAACTAGTTGAGGAGGCGACTTGGGAGTCCGAGCAGGATATGCGGGACAGATATCCACAACTATTCAGCGCATCAGGTACGATTCTAGACCCGTTCGAGGTAGAACGTTTGTTTAAGAGGGGGAGAATGTAACGACCCAAACGGTCGTTTTGTGTGTTGCGACTCCTCTCCCGTAAATGACTCTTTCCATAGCGGCTACTCGTGCCTTATGATTTGTGGGGACAGGTAGTTCGAGATTCAGAAGTGATTTGGCCAGTTCAGGAACACTTGGTTCCTGAAGGCTAGCCTATTTGGCTAATGTTGGTTCCGAGCAGCATTTTGAGCAAACGACCTCGGAATTGAGTGCTGACAGCTCCAGCAGCTCCGGATGATGATTTCGGACTTGAGCGTATGTTCGCCTTGGGTTTCTGATGATCCGGGAGTATTTCGGCACCTGAATTGGAAATCAGGATGTCATAAGATTTAGAATTCAGCCTGGAATTAGACCTCATGATATCATGGTCCGAATGGAATTCCGGAAATGGCAATAGTTCCGTATAGTCATTTATGACTTTTTCGCAAAATTTGGGATCATTCTGAGCAATATAGACCCGTTCGGCATATTGGAGAGCCATTGAAATTTTCTTGAAACTTAAGTTTGAAACTAAGGGGTTTTGGAGAGTGATTTCTAGTTTGGATGATGTTTTGAGTGTTTCGAGAGCTCAAGCGAGTCCGTCTTATGATTTGGGACTTGTTGGTATAATTGGTCGGGGGCTCGGGTGGGCCCAGGGGCCTCCCGGACCCCAATCGGGGTCAAAAACCAGCAATTAATAGCAGGTGGGGTTGTCTCTTGTGTGACCGCCCCTGCGGTCCATCAGCCGCAGGCGCGAGGCTCGCACGAACGGCCAATCCATAGCAGGAGCGGCCAAGGTCGCAGGGGCGACCCTTCTCTTGCTGGCGCGGCTCTGCAGGAGCGGACAAAAGTCCGTAGGAGCGACCTCCCCCAGGGCCCAGGCCAATCGTAGGCGTGACCAATTTCACACAGGTGCGAGTCCGCACCTGCGATCCAAAGGCCGCAGGAGCGAGAACTGCTGGGCAGTTCTATAAAAGGCCCACTCCGTTAATTTTCTTCCCAAATTCATTTTTCCTCCATTGTTAAGAGCTCCAGATCAGTTTTAGCGAGTGCTTAACTACGGTAATTGATTCTTTGGCTTCCCGCATGTTTATAACTTCAAATCTTGAGGAATTCCACTTTCTTAAATCAAGAAAATTCATAAGAGGGTTTGGGAAAAATAGAGGGATTTTGAGAAAATTAAAAATCTGATTTTTTGAGCTATTATAGGATGATTAATTGAGTTAATCTTGATCCTTAGACGACGTGTAGCACATTTCTTCAAAAATCATAATTTTTCGGACGCCGAGGCTCGGAGTTGAAAACACCAATTGCGAGCCATCGAGGGTAGTTATGAGGATTCGTGTGTCTTGTCGATTTGTCCATAGACCGGAGGAGTACTTGTCCAGTGACGGCCTGCGTACGTACCACGTGACGAGAGTCCGTACGTGGCATCTATATTGTATGTTGGGTAGCCGTAGGACCCACGAGCATGTTCTAGCTGTTTGTTTGATATTATCTGATGCCTTGTATGAGTTATTTGCCGGTATATGATGAAATGGAACTATGATAGCTTTGAGTTTAATGTAAACATTATTCAGATAAGAATTATGAATTTCATCAATTGACTAATTGTGTTACTCCTGATATAATTGATAAAGAGAACGGAGTAAATGAGATAAATCTTGATCCTGAGCTGTTGAGGAAAATGAAGGTGATTGTAAATCCTTCCTAAACTTGAATTATTCCACCATGGTGATATTATGAGAAACGATGATAATATGATATAAAATCCTAACTTTGACTATCAAGAGAGATGCGAATATCCTATCTCGTTGAGAATTGATGAGTCAGTACCATGGTGTCTACATATACACATGTATATGCATTCATGCATGCTTGGCCCCCGAGTCACAGGTATGATTCGTGATCGGGGAGAACTTATATTTTAATTACTGGCCCTTGAGTCACAGAATTGATTCGTGATCAGGGAGGAATTACACTTATTTTCATAAGCCCTTGAGTCACAGGTTTGATTCGTGATCAGGGAGAAATCAGACTATTTTACCAGCCCCTGAGTCACAGGTTTGATTCGTGATCAGGGAGAAATCAGACTATTTTACCAGCCCCTGAGTCACAGGTTTGATTCGTGATCAGGGAGAAATCAGACTATTTTACCAGCCCCTGAGTCACAGGTTTGATTCGTGATCAGGGAAGAATTATACTACTATTTTTATTGGCCCCCGAGTCATAGGTATGATTCGTGATCGGGAGAGTATATGTATATTTATGTCATTGGCCCCCGAGTCGCAGGTATGATTCGCTAGCGGGCGGAGATATTGGCCCATGAGTCGCAGGTATGATTCGCGAGCATGGAGATTTACTTTATTGAGTCAGCGCACAAGTCGCAGGTATGATTTGCGAGCGTGTGTTGCTATATGACCGAGTCAGTCCTTATGACCCACCCTTATGACTTCGGCCGATAGTCTTGTCCGTGTCGGTTATGTATATATACAAGCATTTGCATTGAGTTGGGATCGTACGATGGTGAGTTGAGAAATGATACTGAGTACTGAAAAGTAAACAAATGAGATAATAAGATAAGACATTTCAGATAATGAGAAAGAAAACAAGTGATACATATGATCAGCTTACAAAGAAAGGTTATGTTTGAGATTAGTTACCTGTTTGTTGATTACATGTCCATATACTTGATGTATTTTCTCACATGATTTATTGCTCGGCGTGTACCTTATTTTATTATGTACTGGACCTTAGTGGATATATATTCTACCTCTCGTCACTACTCTTTACGAGTTTAGACGGGATACTCACTAAGTACATATTTGTTTATATATACTCATGCTGCACTTTCTTTTCTTTTTCTGCACTTGATTGTGCAGGTCTTGAGGCTGGTCCGTCTGGTCGTCTGTTTGCTGATAGATACGGATCGCGGTGTCACTCCATATGGTGAGCTGTCTTCTTGGTGTCATCCTGACAGCACCCCTGGAGCCTTCTAGTTTCATTTTGCTCAGTCTTTTGTCCCTGATTGAGGCTTGTATATTTATGTATATATATATATCTTTCAGTTGTTGTATCTATGTAGCCGCCCGTTGACATTGTGACACTAGTCCTGGCACACACTTGTTGTAGTTATGTTGGGTTTCGGGGTTGTATATATTTGGCCTAGTTGCGGTTCAGCTTGTATCTAGGGCCTTACCTCATATGGCTGCTATATTATGCATTATATTTGTTATAAATTGTAAATAACTGGAATATCGAGTTCTGGGGTAGTAACTCCTGGGGATTTATATGTGGCTTGCCTAACCTCGCCGTTAGGTGCCATCACGACCTGAACCAGGTTTTGGGTCGTGACAGCTTGGTATCAGAGCGCTTAGGTTCACATAGTCTCACAAGTCACGGGCAAACTCAGTAGAGTCCTGCGGATCGGTACGGAGACGTCTGTACTTATCTTCGGGAGGCTATAGAGTGTTAGGAAACTCCTTTTGTTCAGAATCTATTGTGTAGTTAGCCTTATACTCAATTTGTTCTTCTATTCTCTCACAGATGGTGAGGACGCGTACTTTTTATGATCCCAATTCGGGGGAGGATGCTACCCCTGTCGCTCGAGGACGAGGTCGAGGCACCCGGGGTAGGGCTCCTGCTAGTAGGAGGGGGCGAGGGCGTCCCAGAGCTACACCAGCTGCACCAGTGGATGATCATTACATTGATGAGCAGGAGGAACTGCCTCCAGTAGCACCACCTCCAGTGGACTTAATGACGGCATCAGGCTTCCATGAGGTCATGGGCCGCATGCTGAGATTCATGGACACGATGTCGCAGGCAGGAATCCTTCCATCAGATCCTGCCACCTCTTAGGCAGGAGGGGGAGTTCAGAACCCTACAGCTCAGACTACAGGACCACATCATACTCCATATATTCCGCCGGTTGTTAGAGCTCAGCCTGGGTTAGAGGCCTCAGGATCCAGGCCAGTGCTGAGAGGGGATCAGCACAAGTTATTGGGTAAATGGACGCAGCTAC
Organism: Nicotiana undulata; assembly: GCA_005239495.1. Taxonomy (NCBI): domain Eukaryota; kingdom Viridiplantae; phylum Streptophyta; class Magnoliopsida; order Solanales; family Solanaceae; genus Nicotiana; species Nicotiana undulata. Next base: position 138,237 of record ML247812.1, read on the forward strand.
ACCCTCCGGTCTTCGGGGGTTAGCAGGGAGAGGATGCCCAGGACTTCCTAGAGAGGTGCAGGGACAAACTGCACAATATGGATATATTGGAGTCTCACAGAGTTGATTTCACTTCCTTCTAGTTTCAGGGCAGAGCTCGTCGGTGGTGGCAGTCGTATTTGCTGGGCAGGCCAGCCGGTTCTCCGCCAGTCACTTGGGATTAGTTCTCCCAGCTATTCCTGGATAGATACATTCCTCCGTCTGAGAGAAAAGACTTGCGGGCTCAGTTCGAGATACTGGAGCAGGGGCACTTGTTAGTGACAGATTATGAGGCCAGATTTTCAGAACTGTCTCGTCATGCCACCATGATACTACCTACCGATGGAGAGATAGTTTGTCGGTTTGTAGCAGGTTTGCATCCTGGCATCAGGACTTCTTTAGCTAGAGAGGTGGAGATGGGCCCTCCATTTCAGACAGTGGTTGAAATATCTCGTCGTATAGAGGGCTATCGTATCAGGGATAGGAGTCAGGGACAGCATGACAAGAGAGCTAGAGTCACCGGGGACTTCATAGGTACATCAGGCAGGGTCAGGGGTCAGTTTTCTAGCGGTCAGTCCAGCCGGTCTTCCTATACAGCACCTTCAGTACCTGCCAGGATGGCTCCAATCAGGCCACAGTTCAGCGCCATGCCGGATGTCACTCCAGCCATTCAGGTTTCTCAGTCCTCGGGTCAGCAGGATATGTCC
>ML247813.1:3208-15656 GCA_005239495.1 Nicotiana undulata
TGAGGATGCCTGATGGGCAGAGTGATTGTGAGGATGCCTGATGGGCAATGGTTACTATAAATGATTTTGGCCCGAGGGGCAGCTTTATGAAGATTTTACTGAGTTTTCAAACTATGAATTACTTCATCTCCAAACTGGTTTTACTGAGAATTTTATTGAGTTATACTGATATTGAACTTGGTTTCAAAGGATTTTAAAAAACTGATTTCGAACTTATTATTTGATGAATATTACATGGTGACTTGGTGTTTTACTGGTTTTGTGGAATTGTGTATCTGTGCTGTGTGTTNTATAGCTGACGCAGGTTTGGTAGCAGCATTCACGGGATTTCGAGGTAGCTGTCCAGCGTCCACAGCTTCTCCATTTCCCTTCCTTATTTAGTTTTAGCATTTGATTCAGAGACATATATTATAGTTTAGAAGAGTTAGATTTATTTATTCTTAGATGCTCATGACTATTGACTCCAGTTCTTGGGAGGTTGTTTAGGTTAATATGGGAACGCTAATACTTAATTATATTAGTCGATGTTATGGTTGCTTGCTTATTATTTAATTGTGAACTATTATAATTGAACGAAAGCATAGTAAGGTGATGGTCGGCTAGCCTAGTTCCACGATAGGCACCATCACGGCTTGTTAGGATTTGGGGTCGTGACAGCCCAAGTCCCCTATTTTCCTACGGACCCTCTAGGACCGTCGAATCACGGGTCCGGGTCCATTTACCAAAAATGTTGACCAAAGTCAACTATATTCATTTATTAATTATCAAAACTCATTTTTATTAGTTTTTCACATATAAGCTTCTCGGCTACACGCCCGGGCTATGCACGCATATCGAGGTGAGACTAATGGAGGCTCTCGGAGCCTCGGAACAAAGATATAGCTTAAATTACGTAAGATGACCTTTTTGGGTCATCACAATCTCCACCTCTAAAACAAACGTTCGTCCTCGAACGGACATAGAAAAATACCTGAGTTTGAGAATAGATGAGGATAACGACTCCTCATATCGGACTCGGACTCCCATGTAGCTACCTCGGCAGGCTGACCCCTCCACTGAGCACGGACCGAAGGATAACTCTTTGACCTCAACTGGCGAACCTGCCTATCTAATATGGCTACTGGATCCTCCTCATAAGTCAGATCCTTGTCCAATTGGACACCGCTGAAGTCAAGAACATGAGACGGATCTGCAATATATCTCCGGAGCATAGATACATGAAAAATTGGATGCACCGCTGATAGATGCGGTGGCAAGGCAAGTTTGTAGGCCACCTCTCCTACTTTCTCTAAAATTTCAAATGGACCAATATACCTAGGGCTCAACTTGCCCTTCTTCCCGAATCTTATCACGCCCTTCATAGGCGACACTCTGAGGAACACCTGGTCTCCTACCATAAAAGCCAAATCTCGAACTCTACGATCCGCATAGCTCTTTTGTTTGGACTGAGCCGTACGAAGCCTTTCCTGAATGATCTTCACCTTATCCAAGGCATCTTGGACTAGCTCGGAACCCAATAACCTAGCCTCTCCGGGCTCAAACCATCCGACTGGAGACCGACATCGCCTACCATACAATACCTCATACGGAGCCATCTGATTGCTCGACTGGTAACTGTTGTTGTAGGCAAACTCTGCTAACGGCAAGAACTGGTCCCATGAACCACCAAAATCAATAATGCATGCCCGCAACAAATCCTCCAAAATCTGAATAGTGCGCTCGGACTGTCCATCCGTCTGAGGATGAAATGCGGTGCTCAACTCGATCTGTGTGCCCAGCTCTCGCTAAAATACCCTCATGAGAGGTAAACTGAGTACCTCGGTCTGATATGATGGATAAGGGCACACCGTGCAATCTGACAATCTCTCTCATATAGATCTGAGCTAACTTCTCCGCTGAAGATGAAACCGCCACCGGAATGAAACGTGCTGACTTGGTCAGCCTATCCACCACAACCCATACTGCATCAACCATCTTTTGAGTCCGTGGAAGCCCAACTACAAAATCCATCGTGATACGCTCCCACTTCCACTCGAGAAGCTGAATATGCTGCATCAAACCACCGGGCCTCTAGTGCTCATACTTAACCTGCTAACAATTCAAGCATCGAGCTACATTAGCCACAATATCCTTCTTCATTCTACGCCACCAATAATGCTGCCGCAAATCCTGGTACATCTTTGCGGCGCCCGGATGAATGGAATACCGAGAACTATGGGCCTCCTGCAATATCAACTCACGAAGGTCATCCACATCAGGAACACATATACGACCCTGCAATCTCAAAACTCCCTCAGCATCAACTGTGACCTGTTTAGCACGTCCGTGCCGAACCGCATCTCTAAGAGCACACAAATGACGATCATCATACTTCCTGGCGCGAATACGATCGTACAATGAAGAACGATCGACGGTGTGGGCCAAGACACTGCCGCCCTCAGAAACCTCCAATCTGACAAAACAATTGGCTAACGCCCGAACATCCAAAGCCAAAGGTCGTTCACCGGCTGATAGATAAGCCAAACTACCCATGCTGACTGATTTCCTGCTCAAAGCATCGGCCACCACATTGGCCTTTCCCGGATGATAGAGTATGGTAATATCATAATCCTTCAGCAACTCTAACCACCTCCTCTACCTCATATTCAACTCCTTTTGCTTAAACAAGTATTGCAAACTCTTATGATCAGTGAATACCTCACACGGTACCCCATACAAATAGTGCCTCCAAATCTTCAAGGCATGAACAATAGCCGCAAGCTCCAAATCATGGACCAGATAGTTCTTCTCATGAATCTTCAACTGACGGGAAGCATAGGCTATAACCTTCCCATCCTGCATCAACACTGCACCAAGCCCAACTCACGAAGCATCACAATACACGGTATAAGAACCTGCACCTGTGGGCAGTACCAACACTAGTGTTGTGGTCAATGTTGTCTTGAGCTTCTGAAAGCTCGCCTCACACTCCTCCGACCATCTGAACTGAATATTTTTCTGCGTCAACTTGGTCATAGGGGCTGCTATAGACGAAAACCCCTCCACGAACCGGCGATAATAGCCTGCTAAACCCAAGAAACTCCGAATCTCTGTGGCTGAAGTGGGCCTAGGCCAATCTCTAACTGCTGAAACTTTCTTCGGATCCACCTGAATACCTTCTGCCGACACAACATGGCCCAGAAATGCCACCGAACTCAACCAGAACTCACACTTAGAAAATTTGGCATACAACTGACTATGCTTCAGAGTCTGGAGGACGACTCGAAGGTGCTGCTCGTGCTCCTCTCGGCTGCGAGAGTATACCAAAATATCATTTATAAACACGATCACAAATGAGTCCAGATAAGGCCTGAATACCCGATTCATTAACTCCGTAAATGCAGCAGGGGCATTAGTCAACCCGAACGACATGACCAAGAACTCATAATGCCCATAATGGGTGCGAAAAGTTGTCTTGGGCACATCAGATGCCCTAATTTTCAGCTGATGATAACCGGACCTCAAGTCTATTTTTGAGAACACCGTAGCACCCTGAAGCTGATCGAATAAGTCATCAATCCTCGGCAAAGGATACTTGTTCTTGATCGTAACCTTATTCAATTGCCGGTAGTCAATACACATCCTCATTGAGCCATCTTTCTTCATCACGAACAATACTGGAGCACCCCCAAGGTGAAACTCTAGTCCTGATGAAGCCTTTATCCAACAAATCCTGCAACTGCTCCTTTAACTCCTTCAACTCTGGCGGAGCCATACGATACGGAGGAATAGAATTGGGCTGAGTGCCCTCAACTAGCTCAATACAGAAATCAATGTCCCTGTCGGGTGGCATACCCGGCAGATCAGCAGGGAATACCTCTGGAAATTCACGAACCACGGGCACGGACTCCATGGAAGGAACCTCAGCACTAGAATCATGAACATAGGTCAAATAGGCCAAACACCCCTTCTCGACCATGCGCCGAGCCTTCATATAAGAAATAACTCTACCAGAAGAATGACTAGGAGTCCCCCTCAACTCTAACTGAGGTACTCCTGGCAAGGCTAGGATCACTATCTTGGCATGACAGTCCAGAATAGCATAATAGGGAGATAACAAATCCATGCCCAATATAATATCAAAGGAAACCATATCAAGAAGCAGGAGATCAACCTGAGTCTCCAGACCACCAATAACTACTACGCAAGCACGGTAGACTTGGTTTACTACTATGGAATCACCCACCGGCGTAGATACATGTACAACAGTCCTCAAGGAATCACGGGGCATACTCAAATAAGGGGCAAAGTATGAAGACACATAGGAGAATGTAGAACCTGGATCAAATAACACCGAAGCCCCTCGGCTGCAAACTAGAACTGTGCCTGTGATAACTGCATCGGAAGCCTCAGCATCTGGACGAGCAGGAAATGCATAACATCGGGGCTGAGCCCCTCCAACCTGAACATCTCTGGTCTACCTGCTGCCACCTGGCCTCTACCCCTCGCGCGGCCTGTGCTCCACCTCTATGAACCTGACCACCACCTCTGGTACCTCGACCACCACCTCTAGCTGGATGAGGGGGCAAGGGTGCACTAGGTGCGGGAACCATAGCACGCGAACCCTGATACTGGGATCCACTAGAACCTCTAGGGAAAAACTTGGAGATGTGCCCCGAATCACCACATGAATAGCAAGTCTTCGGCGGCTGCGGAGGTGGACTAGAAACCTGACCTTGTCAACCCTGATATCCACCCTGGAAACTCTGGAGCGGCTGAGCGCTGATAGGTGCTGATGGTGCGCGCTGGGATACTTGAAGAGCGGACTGATAGGGTCTGGGAGGATGACCTCCGCTGAAAGAACCACGACCTCCAGACGAGGATCCACTGAATCTACCAAAATAACGAGGTCTCTTGTTAGCCCCCTGACCACTACCCTGTGATAGTATCAACTCAATCCTCCTAGTTATATCCGCTGCATCCTGGAATGAAATGTCTGCACCGGCCTCTCTGGCCATCTGAAGTCGGATAAGCTGAGACAAACCCTCGATGAACCTCCTTACCCGCTCCCGATCTGTGGGGAGTATCAATAAAGCATGACGAGCCAGAGTAATGAACCGAGTCTCGTACTGAGTAACGGTCATGGAACCCTGCTGGAGACGCTCAAACTGCCTCCGTAGCTCCTCTCTCTGAGTGATGGGAAGGAACTTCCCCAAGAATACCTCCGTGAACTGGGACCAAGTCAACTGTACAGACCCAGCTGGTCTGGCTAGGCAATAGTCTCTCCACCAAGTCTTGGCTGCACCAGACAGCCGAAAAGTAGCAAAATCAACCCCGTTGGACTCCACGATGCCCATGTTCCGTAGAACCTCATAGCAACTGTCCAAGTAGTCCTGGGGGTCCTCAGAAGAAGCGCCAGTGAATGTAGCTGTGAAGAGCTTGGTGAACCTGTCTAACCTCCATAAAGCATCTGCGGACATAGCCGCTCCCTCAGCTGCTGGAGCTGGAATAACTGGCGGAACCAATACGGCTGGCTGAGGTGCCGGCGTCTGAAACTGCTGAGCTACCTTCTCTGGAGTACGAGTGGCAGGATTCTGGGTGCCTCCTCCAGCCTGAGAGACGGCTGGTGCAGTTGGAAGAAATTCGGCCTGAGCCACACTCTCCATAAGTCCCACCAAACGGACAAGGGCGTCCTGAAGCACCGGGGTAGCAATGAACCCCTCAGACTCTACCAAGGTGTCTGTGAGTTGTGAGAACTAAGCAACCTAGGGCTCTGATACCAACTTGTCACGACCCAAATTCCCACCCTTTAGGCCGCGACTGCGCCTAACGTTGAACCCGCTAGGCCAGCCAACATATAACTTGCAATAGTAATTTAAAACCATTTAATAAGGAATAAAACGCTAACCCATCAACTTTAACCAATTTCAATTACATACTGAGATAAAAGTGGGAAACCGTTTAACCGTAAATCGATAACATACTTTTCCCTTCTTTTTGCATATTCCCAACAAAAATCTCTCAAACATCGATAATAAAAGTAACAAAACTTTAAATGCGGAAAGGAAGAACATAACAATCATGAAATAGCGTAAACTCCCAAAATCAGGGTGTCACCATCCCACGGACTAGCTACTAGAATACTAAATACAAGTCTGGAATGAAAGTGCAACACTGTCTTGGAAATAAAGAAGAAAGACAATGAAGCGATAAAGGAAAGAAGCCTCGGGATCCACGGACGCCAGTGTATACTTAGAAGCTCTAACGTGGACTGAAGGTATCTCCCTCAGAACGCTCCACGGGGTCCGGTAGCAGGATCTGCNAGTAGATATATGTACAAGAATTAACAGATAATGAAACAAGTATGATCAAATAGGAGGGATATGGGAAACAAATAGGGGGAAAGATATTAAAGAGCAGCAACAATATCGGAACTTAAACGATAAAATAAGATATGGAGTGTACATGTTGCGGATACAGGAAAACAACATTTAATTCAAAATGGTACGGTGAGAATATGACTGAAAAGTAAAGATGGAAACCGGAGAACAACTATCAGTATAAGGGAATCAATTGAATAACAGAGCACGGCATGTCCCCTCGTGCGTAATCTCAACTATCAATCGGCACGGCATGTCCCCTCGTGCATATATCACAAATATCTCAACACGAAATGTCCCCTCGTGTGTACATAATAAATAGCAATCAGCACGACATGTCCCCTCGTGCATATATCACAAATATCTCAACACGGAATGTCCCCTCGTGTGTACATAATCAATATCAATCGGCACGATATGTCCCCTCGTGCATAAATAACTATGTCACCCCTCTTCCTTACCAGAACAAGATAAATATTGACGGCAAGGAAACATGCAATATAGTAGAAAATGCGAGACAATAATGTTCAACGAGGGGGAAATTATCAATATTAAACACACATTTGCCCGGCAAGGGTCTCAGCTATACCAATCTCAGCAGAGTATATTTGGCAAAAGATTCATCCTCAACAACACTTTACGTCTCATTCTTTCACCATAAACAACAACATCCTCTTTCAAATAATAGCAATTTCATAATATAAAAGACATGGAAGAAAGACTACGATTTCTATCATGTTAGACTCACGGTCATGCTAGACTCTCATCACATAGGTACTCGTCACTCTACCTATGCAACGAACATGATTAACAGGTAAACACGTAGCAAACAATACCTATTCCCTCACCAAAGTTAGGCAAGTCACTTACCTCGGGTCCAAAATAGAGCGATCAACCCTCTAACACCGCCTTTCCTTTATAATCCGGCTCCGAAACGATATTATCTAGACATATTCAACTCAAGTATATCAATAATGACTCAATAATTCAAACCCATAGCCTAATTACCCATTTCCAATCATTCTTCCTAAAATTCCAAAATTTGACCACGGGCCCACGTGGTCGAAACTCGCGGTTCGGACCAAAACCTGATCACCCATAACCCCACGAGTAAGAATATACAATTTGTTTTAAGATTCGACCCCAAATTGGGGTTGAATCACCCAAAAATCCCAAAACCTAGGTTCTACCCAAAAGCCCCAATTTTCTAATTGATTTCATGAGTTTAAGCCTAGGTTTCTAGTGATTAGTGATGGATAATGGAAGAAAACGAGGTTATGAAGCTTGGCCGAGTAGCAATGGAGGAAACGTAGACTCAAGGCTCGATAATGGAGGTTGGGGTTGAAGAAAAGGGCTGAAGATATTGAAATTCCCGTGCAAATGTTCTGTTTTGGACTTAAGAATTAACTGGGCGAAATTACACAGTGCGATCGCAGGAGTTGGGTTGCGACCGCAGAGGGTCAGGTTTCACAAGCTCTGCGATCACGGTTGAAGGTGTGCGATCGCGAAGAATAACTGGGGCAAAGCTCTGCGATCGCGGACAGGATATGCGATCGCAGTGAACAACTACCCAACCCTCACCCAGGTACACTGCTCCTCTATGTGATCGCGGATGGGGTGATGTGATCGCATAGAGCAATCTGACCACCCCTCCCCTTAAGCCTATGCGATTGCAGGGCTTCATGTGCGATCGCACTGAAGCCCGCACAAGACACCAGAAAACTGAGCCTACACCAGAATTTCTAACTTGAAACCATCCCGTTAGCCACCCGAAACTCACCCGAGCCCTCGGGGCTCAAAACCAAAAACACACACGGCCCCAAAACCATTACACGGACTTGTTAAAGCTCTTAAATCATCAAAACCCATGAATCAAACCTCAAAACCTAATTAATCAAACTTAAGAACTTTAAAATTCTAGAATTCAATTCAATACGCCGAACTGGCCTAAACTGCTCGGAATGACTTCAAACTTTGCAGATAAGTTATAAATGACACCACAGAACTATTCTCGGTCTCGAATCTCATTCGGACCTCGGGAACATAACATCACTTTCCAAGCCACATTTCAAATTCTTTAAAACCTCAAAACCTCATTTTGATCCGAAACCACTCAATTCATGCCCGTTTTACACCAAATTCCACAGATAGGACAAATAATATATAATAAACCTGTTTCGGGCTCCAGAACCACAATACGGACCCGGTAACGAGGTTTTCACATAATTATTCACTTTCACATTCCTTTATTATTTTCAGAAAATAATTTCTTTTAAAAATTCATTTCTCGGGCTTGGGACCTCGGAATTCGATTCCGGGCATACGCCCAAGTCCCCTATTTTTCTACGGACCCTCCAGGACCGTCGAATCACGGGTCCGGGTCCGTTTACCAAAAATGTTGACCAAAGTCAACTATATTCATTTATTAATTATCAAAACTCATTTTTATCAGTTTTTCACATATAAGCTTCTCGGCTACACGCTCGGGCTGCGCACGCATATCGAGGTAAGACTAACGGAGGCTCTCGGAGCCTCGGAACACAGATGTAGCTTAAATTACGTAAGATGACCTTTTTGGGTCATCACACGTTCACATGTCCTATTCTACAGCACAAAATACAGATACCAAAATAAGGAAGAATAACAGTCATATATGGGGAACGGGAGCAGGTAAAGGAAAAAAAACAATAAAATAGAGCAGTTAATTAACACCAAATAAGAAGAGAAACAATTCACCGAAAACTGATAAGGTATGAATGACATGTCTGAATGATAACAATGGCACGACATCGCCCTTCGTGCTTTTACTCTCTTCCTCACCAATGCCATGTATGTTGTAATCAATGTAATCATGACACGGCATTAACCTTCGTGCTTGAAATAAATGTAAACATGGCACGGCATCACCCCTCCTGCTTTACTCTCTTCCTCACCCAAGTAATATCAATAACAAATAACAACTTGGCAAGGAAATCAAATACCGAACTTTCAAATCATAACCACCCGACATGGGGAATACAACTAAAATCAACACATTTGCCCGGCAAGGGTCTCAGCTATAACCAAACAACTCAATATATGTATACGGTATACATGGATCCTCAATTGAACCAACATTTCATAATCTCTACAACCAGTACATCAACCACAATCAAAGAAATTCTTAAGTAGAGGCAATTACATAGTATGATGAACATTGAAGAAATAACTGAATTTTCATCAAAATAGACTCACGGGCATGCTTGAATCACAATGTATAGGTACTCGTCACCTCACCTATACATTGAACATGATAGGCAAATAACACATAACATACAATACCTAATCCCTCACCAAAGTTAGGCAAGACACTTACCTCGGTCTAAAGTATAGCAATCAACCCTCTAAGACCATCTTTCCTTTATAATCCGACTCTGAAACAACGATATCTAGGCATAATTAATTCAATAATATCAATAAAGACTCAATAACACAATCCCAAAGCCTAGATATTCAATTTCTAGCACTCTTCCAAAAATACCAAAATTCGACCCCGGGCCCGCTTGGTCCAAACACAAGGCTCAGACCAAAACCCGATCACCCATAACCCCACGAGTTCAAATATATGATTTGGTTTGAAATCCGATCCCAAATTGGGGTTGAATTATCCAAAATTTCCAAAAACCTAACTCTACCCAAAACTACTAATATCTATTTTGATTTTAGGATTTTTAAGCCTAGATTCTAGTGATTATGGAAGAAAAATGGAAGAAATTAGTGTTAGAATCACTTACCCAAGTGATTATGGAAGAAAATTCGCTTGGGCGTCGTTAATGGGGTTTGAATAATAAGAAAAGGAGTGAAAATGTGAGAAATACGTCTGAAATGGGTCTTTAATGAAAAACACTGTGTGAATCTCGCACCTGCGGTATCGCAGGTACGGAAAATAGGTCGCACCTGCGGGAATGGATTAGGCCCAGAAGGGGCCGCACCTGCAGAAAGAATGTCGCCCCTGCGGAGCCGCACCTGCGGCGTCTAGTCTGCACCTGCGAGGTGGACCGCACCTGCGGACTTGGCGTCGCGCCTGCGGTCTCGCACCTGCGGCTCTAGGCTCGCAGGTGCGGGCACACCAGAAGATGGTGCACCAGCAGTGATTTCCCTAAGTTGAACACCCCGAACACCTACCCGAAACACACCCGAGCCCTCGGGGCTCAAAACCAAAAACACATACGACTTCAAAATCATCCTACGGACTTATTCAAGTATTTAAACCACCAAATTAACATCAGAAATAATGAATTAAACTTCAAAATCCATAGAATTTTCTCAAACTTCATAAACTATCGAATTTTCCATTTTTGATCCGAAACATGTCAAACCAAGTCCGTTTCTTACCAAATTTCACAGATAAGTCACATAACATATTATAAACCTGTTCCGCGCTTCGGAACCATAATACGGGCCCAGTAACACGGTTTTCACATAATAATTAATTTTCAAAATCCTTTATTATTTTCAGAAAATAATTTTCTTTAAAAATTCATTTCTCAGGCTTGGGACCTCGGAATTCGGTTGCGGGCATACGCCCAAGTCCCATATTTTCCTACGGACCCTCCGGGACCGTCAAATCACGGATCCGGTTCTGTTTAAACCTAAAATGTTGACCAAAGTCAACTTTATTCATTTAATTATCATAAAATTCCATTTTCATCAAATTTCAACCTACAGACTTCCCGGCTACGTGCTCGGGTTGCACACGCATATCGAGGTGAGATTAACGGAGGCTTTCAGGGCCTCATAACACAGATTTAGCTCGAATTACTTAGGATGACCTTTTGGGTCATCACAATCTCCACCTCTAAAACAAACGTTCGTCCTCGAACGGACATAGAAAAGTACCTGAGTCTGAGAAAAAATGGGGATAACGACTCCTCATATCGGACTCGGACTCCCAGGTAGCTGCCTCGGCAGGTTGACCTCTCCACTGAACACGAACCGAAGGATAACTCTTCGATCTTAACTGACGAACCTGCTTATCTAATATAGCTACCGGCTCCTCCTCATAAGTCAGATCCTTGTCCAATTGGACACCGTTGAAGTCAACAATATGAGATGGATCTTCCATGTACCTTCGGAGCATGGATACATGAAACATTGGATGCACTGATGATAAATGCGGTGGCAAGGCAAGTCTATAGGCCACCTCTCTTACCTTATCAAAAATCTCAAATGGACCAATGTACCTAGGGCTCAACTTGCCCTTCTTTCCGAATCTCATCACGCCCTTCATAGGCGACACTCGAAGGAACACCTGGTCTCCTGCCATGAAAGCCAAATCTCGAACTCTATAATCTGCACAACTCTTTTTCCTAGACTGAGCTGTACGAAGCCTATCCTAAATAATCTTCACCTTATCCAAGTCATCCTGGACTAATTCAGCACCCAACAATCTAGCCTCTCCGGGCTCAAACCATCCGACTGGAGAACGACATCGCCTACCATACAACGCCTCATACGGAGCCATCTGAATACTCGACCGGTAACTGTTGTTGTAGGCAAACTCTGCTAAAGGCAAGAACTGATCCCATGATCCACCAAAATCAACAACACAAGCTCGCAACATATCCTCCAAAATCTGAATAGTACGCTCGGACTGTCCGTCCGTCTAAGGATGAAATGATGTGCTCAACTCGATCTTTGTGCCAAACTCTCGCTGAAATACTCTCCAGAAATGGGAGGTAAATTGAGTACCTCGGTCTGATATGATAGATAAGGGCACACCGTGCAATCTGACAATCTCTCTCATATAGATCTGAGCTAACTTCTCTGTCGAAGATGAAACCACCACAGGAATGAAATGTGCTGACTTGGTCAGCCTATCCACAACAACCCATACTGCATCAACCATCCTCGGAGTTCGTGGAAGCCCAACTACAAAATCCATCGTGATACGCTCCCACTTCCACTCGAGAAGCTGAATATGCTGCATCAAACCACCGGGCCTCTAGTGCTCATACTTAACCTACTAACAATTCAAGCACCGAGCGACATTAGCCACAATATCCTTCTTCATTCTACGCCACCAATAATGCTGCCGCAAATCCTGGTAC
>ML247814.1:0-22608 GCA_005239495.1 Nicotiana undulata
CGAGCTAGTATGTAAAGAGTCACTACAAGAGCCAAGAATTTATCACAAAAATTATTTTGCACAATGCAACTTATTTGTTGTCATTTAAAACTCTTTTTTTTAGGGGTATTCTTAGATCACATTTCTCATACAAGAGATTAATTTCTTTAGTACCAAATAATCCAAGAGTCTCTTCCTAGCAACACAAGACTAATTCCCTTAAGAAAGTTGTCACACCATCTATCATAGGGACAAGTCACCCNAATCCCGATAAGGGCACATCATATCTATAAATAGCACTAAAGTCCGGCAAGGGCACATACCAATGTCATCACCCAAGTCATAGATAGATACAATGTATAGAAACAACAAATATGCACATGCCACCCCAACGTTAAATATTGCAGTGACCTCACTGCACAATATCAAAATAAGAGATCAAAGTTTTTGGGTCTCCCTGAGGTCTGCATCAGACTAGCAAACTGTAGGAGAAGTGGCTGGTCAGAATGGCTGTGAGCTCTCGTCAACCTCCTTTCCATCACACCTGCGTTTGAGAGGCCCGCGCCTGCGTGACCGCACCTGCTCAAATCAACTCCAAAAAATATGAAACTTGGCAGATTGGTTAGAAATATATAAGAAGCTATTCTAAAAAGAAAATTTTCAAAAATGACTCAAAGAATTTTGAACCACGGTGGGTTGCCTCCCACCAAGCGCCGCATTTAACGTCGTGGCACGACGCAATTCAACTTTTACCACTTTTATCGCCACTTTGACGATATGAACTGGGCACCTATCGTGGAATTAAGCTTATGACCACGGGCGATGGGAGGTGGTAGAGAGATGACCGGACCAAGCCTGAAATTCTTCATTCTGCACTTCTTGGCCCGTGTGTGAGGGATGTCATTTTGTCTTCTTTGTTCTTCAAATTGCAAGATGTATGGCACGAAATTTTCCTCCTCGCAATACTCCAAGGACTCATGTAGTTCAACTTCCGTTTCACCACACAATTCCAAAGTCGAGAAATGCTTGGAATGTGCCTTCAAACTCCCAACTTGCAATTTTTCTTCAATTTTGACATCCTCATTTTCCCCCGGAATTGAGTCAAACTCAACCAAATTTTCAATCACCACGGTTGACTCAAGTTCCATATTTTTATTGGCATCAGAAATTTTCCTGGAGTCGGTTGGAGGACGTTCAAGGCTTGATTCCTCAAAGTAACACTCATCCTCGCCCTCAGTTATGAACTCTTCTTGACTTTCATCCACACTTGCGACTTGAGATACATGATGAGTTTCCATCAATGCTTGCAATTGATCCTCCAAAGTGCGGATGTGTTTGTCGTTCTGAGCTACATCACATTTCAAGCCTTCGAGCGCGAGGTTGTGCTTTTCCTCATTTTCCAGAATGGCCTCCAACATATGCATCATCCTCTCATTTTGAGCATTTGAGAGTTCTTCTTGGTTTTGTTCAAGTGCCAAGGATTCAACTTCTTGGTTGTCACTCACGTCCAAGGCTTTTTGAGCCCTTGAAGCTTCAATCATTGCGTCCATTTGTGAGTGCAACCTTTCAAGTACCAAATCATTTTGGAGATTGGTCTCCAAAAGTTCCTCCAAGGCATGTTGCTCATGGTTTCCTTTTTCAAGTAGACATTCCAACATGAGCTTGAACTCTCCATTGCTATTATGCTCAAATTCCTCCACTTCATTGCCCCTAAAATTTCCATCATAAAAAATCGATTCATCATAGTGGGGGCTCGGGGAAGGGACGGAAAAATACAAATAATCATACACACGACCATTTTGGCCACCACACCTATCACAAATACTCCACTCATGGGTTTGAAATTGTGCGCACAAGTCATCCCCGGGAGAATTTAAACAATTTTGCCACGAGTGTGGTCCTCCACAATAAGGACAAGGGTCATCAAAATATGAACAACTACCATCCGACCAATATTCATTATATGATGCCATATTTTATTTTAGTTTATAAAATTTTAGAGAATGAACAATAAAAATATTACACAAGTATTCACAAATTTGGATCAAAGCGCTCAAGCTTACTTCTCCAAAAACTAATAACCTAAGTTACACCTATTGTTCCCCGGCAACGGCGCCAAAATTTGATACGCTCAATTTACACCTTAAAAGAATGTAAGCGATCGTTGTCAAATATAGTAACCCAACAAGGTTGGGGTCGAATCCCACAGAGAACAATATGAGGGCGTTTAGGAATGCTAGAGAATTATCACTTATCGTGCAGTGCCAAACAAATATGATTTTGGGTTTTTGATAATTGTTTATAACTAAATGCGAAAATATAAACTAACCTAGAAAGCAATTAAAATGATCGATGGCAACAAGTATCGATGCTTCGGGTATTACACTCGAGTAACGATCCAATGTATTTCACGATTTTACAAATATGAGCGGGTAATGTTAATTAGCCACGGATAACATTTCTTAATTAGCTTTTCCCAAAGACTAACAAGACTTCCTAATTGAATTATCCCTAACCCAATTAGGAGATTAAGCACTTCCGAGTTTGGCTACAAGTAGTTCAATCCTATCCCTAGGTAGAATCTATAAAATGAGGGTTAAATCCTCAAGTTCTTGTTAATTAATCTTTCCCAACCCCAAATAATCTTTTCCAAAACTAATTCGGAGTTAATGGGCGAGTCCTAGGGTTAGCTAATCCCTTTGGAAAAATTAAAGAGCAAGAATAATTAAAATAACAAAGACCCACTTCATAAATATATGAAAATTATTCAATACATAAGCACAACAAGGTATTTAATCCACACTTTAAACATGAATATTCCCATAAACCATATTCAAGTGTTGGAAAAATACTACACACTTAGATATACAATACAAAGCAAGGAAATGAAGAAATAAACACAAATGGGTAAAGAAAACTTCACCACAATGTCAAAATCTACAAATCCAAAGTGTGTGTGCAAACCCACATATCAAACCTTGTTCTTCTCTACTCAAAATTATATTTACAAAGCTGAAGATATGTCCACAGATATATCAAGATATGCCAAGATAAATCCTTTTATAGTGGGCCAAAATTCGGGTGAAGAAGTGGACAAAAACACCCCTGTCGGGCATAGATGCGATCGCATTCCTGTCGCATAAAAGGGATGCGATTCACATCTTCACTTTCTTCGTCGCATATCAAAACCCTAGGTCTCAGAGGTTCATCGCATTTGAGAGATGCGGTCCGCATTAGTGATTTTCAATCGCATTCGTGCGTCGCATTTGCAGTGTAGCTTCAGGCATCAGATGGTGATGTGATTTAAATGCGGTTCGCATTTGAGATATGCGGTCGCACATGTGACTGCATTTCACTCCTTAAATTTGACTCAACTTTTTGTTGCGGTATGCGATCTCTAGGCTCGAAATGCGATTCACATGTTGCATATGCGATCGCATTCGGCCATTTTCCTCCTCTTTTCTCTTCTTTAACTCTCTTTTCCATGGTCTAGAGTGTTTACACCTTGTGTACTGCGATAAAAGATCCGCAAGTGCGGAATCACTGAAGGTTTTCTGCCCGTTTCAACATCGTTTTGCTCAATTTCATTCCAATTTGACCTCAACCACTTCATGGCATCATTTTCCTGCAAATAGAGCAATTATACACTAATAGCAACCTCAAATATCCATTGAGCAACACAAAATCTACTGAAAAGAGGTCAAAATGAGTGGTAAAATCACCACTCATCAATGGGGTCGATGAAAATTTCATCTGGATGCTGAATCATAGATGACAATGTAGCCAGAGCATCGACAAACTCATTCTGGATTCTGGGGACATGCTGGAACTCTATCTTTGTGAACCTCTTTCTCAACTCCTTAACGTGATGTAGATAGGGTAGTATTTTGGAATTTTTGGTTGCCCTTTCCCCTTGTACTTAATGTACCGATAAGTCTGAGTCACCAATCACTAACAGCTCCTTGACGTTAATGTCGATGGCCGTTTGAGTCCTAAGATACAGGCCTCATATTCTGCCATGTTGTTGGTGCAAGGAAACCTGAGTTTGGCAGATGCTGGATAATGCTGACATGTTTTCGATATTAAGACTGCTCCGATACCGACTCCTTTGAAGTTTGCTGCTCCATCAAAGAACATCCTCCAATCGTCGTAGGATTCTGCAACGTCTTCTCCTACGAATGATACTTCTTCATCAGGAAAATACATTTTCAGGGGTTCGTATTCTCCGTCCACTGGATTATCAGCAAGATAGTCTGCTAATGCCTGTCCCTAGATCGCTTTTTGAGTCACATAAATGATGTCGAACTCACTCAATAGGATTTTCCACTTGGCTAGCTTGCCAGTGGGCATGGGTTTCTAAAAGTTGCATTTAAATGGTTCCATCCTGTAGCGCCCTCTTTTTTCCTCACACGGGTTAGGTACACGGAGATCGGGTTTCATGACATTCTGGACAACCCCTTAAAGAAAAAGGTTTAAGGAAGAGTCGCCACCTAACAATTTTACGGTGCGTTAGGGCACCTAGAATAATTAACTCATAAACTAGTTTGCATTACCAAAGATTGGGTAAGGGCTTGAAATTATCCCAAAGGGAAGGTATAGGCACCCCTCGAGATCAACAATTGTGGGTCCCAGCCAAGTAATTTTGTGAATTTGGACAGTAAACAGATAGCAAACAAGGTACATGCAAGAGGGGATTTCAAGTAAATACTGAAATTACTAAAGAAATTTAAAGAAAAACAGAGTAAAATCATTTTGAATGAAGATGTCCTAGGTTTTAAAATAATATGGATCACATCAATGGAATACCAGGTATGTCACTCATCGAAAAGGGGATACACGTGGTATTAGCACACCGGTCATCATATCCATATTCTACCCATCCCACCCCGCTAAGGTATTTAAAACGCGTGTGTTGGTCACGAAGGTTATTGCGTGCTATTACCCGCCTCGTTCTATAAGTCCCGGAGGGTGTTTAGGACTACTAATCCTATAAGGGGAGTACTAGGCTGACCCTAAGGTTTAAAGGATAAACTCTAAGCGACAAGCGAAGAAACAATTAGGACTTGCACATACGGGATACACATAAACAAACATATGGCTCATAGATCCTCCACAAATAATGCACGCTAATAGCACGTCTCAAACACAAAGAAGTCTCAGATTTTAGAACCAAGAGTAGGGATTTAAGATATGAAAAACAACAGTAGTAAACAGCATGTTTTGATGAGTTTTTAAAAAAAGGAAAGAGTAAATGACATTAAATCCCAGTAGTGTATAGGAAAAATAGGAATTCTAAGTATAGAGGCAGTAGCAAATAGAGGTATTTAGTGAGTTCCAGAAAAAAGTGCATGATCGATTTTTAAACCAATTGTAATAACAGGCAGTGTATAAAGGATGGTTAACCAGATTTTATCAAATATCGATCCTAAGGCTTGCCTAGGCGTCTGAATATATGTTGATTACTATTTTAAGACACGGGTGGAATGCAGATCCCTAGACTTTTATTTTAATAGACATATGATGAGAAAATGCATATCCTATAGGCATGGTATCTAAGAATGCAAGCAAGATGTCGAGTATGAAACCAGTTTGGGTTTAAATTCATAAAGATGTTTTCAATCATTGAAGTCTATTTTAAACGAGGTTACTTATTACACAGACGGTATAGGGGCATGGTTTCACTTAATTATCAAACCTAGCGCATGATTTCTAGGAGTTCTTTGCAGTACGGTCTAACACAAGAGTCTGAATACTTGCTGAAAACGAACAAATATTCCTAAAGTCACATGATGTCTAAAGCAATTTCTGATGGGTACTTGTTATTATGAACCTAAGCAGGATTTCTAGATGTGAGGCATGAATATGCAAGAGATGATGATATTAACAACCATTTCATCTAGTTATTTAACTACGAATAGGATCACTATGTGAGAAGTAATTATAGTAGCCTTTTACAGGTATTTTAGCATGATTTTTCTAAATGAGTATGCATGTGATGAGATGCAGACATAAATATACCTAAGAACATGATTTCTAATGCATGGTAGATATGTCCTAAACAGTATTTCTATTGTACACATAGGTGAAGTAAATCCTTAACACGGTTCCTACCCGGATTTATACTAAACATGCATAATCCCACCCTTTTCACTATCCAGCCGCGGAGTTATTTTTACACTTAGTTATTACAGACCATTGGTGCAATTATTACACAAATGAATAAGAAAATTAAGAAGTTACACTATAGGGAGCCTAACAGTAGGCCCAAGTACCATATCCAACATGCCATATGCTAAGACCTCTTGTAACCCAGGTGTGTCATAGTCTCTAAGGACCTTAGAAGATCCTGGATAGTGCCTCACACCTAGGTACCCTAGCCAAGGATGAGTAAGTGCAGTGTAGAGTGCCAGCCTTGTGTGTCAAAGTTCAATGGGTACTCAAGGTCCCCAAGGCAATGCTCACACAAAGGGGGCAGAACCTAAAATCTAAGAGTAGTGGGAAGTGCTTGGAGTTTAAGAAGGATTTTTGAGTTTGAAAAGAGTAGTTTGAAATAATAGTTTTGAAAAGATGATTTCAGAAAATGATGAAGGACTTTGGTAAAACAATTCTTTAAAGAGAGAAGCAATACAATTACAACCAGTAGGTAAAGAAATCGTGAAAGAGCAAACACAAACAAGGGTAAGAGTTGGGGACAAGTAATTTAGATCTCAGCAGTAGAACAGAGTTACAGATTCCCATAGTTATCACATAGTTGTTACAAAACATCATAGATTAATAGAGTCAGGATTGTATAGCATTCATGTAGCATGGGAAGCAGGTTCATAACATAGGAGGTTAAGCATGAATGAAAGCAAGTAACAACAATTAACAGATGAGCATGCCAGAGTCATAGAAGGAACAAAGGGGCATATTAGACTATGGGGGGAAAGGGAAAATGGTAGGAGACATGCTAATTATACAGGACTTAGGCAGTTATAGGAAATCACATAGGAAAAGCAGAATGCCTATTCAGACCAACAAAAGGTGAAGACATTATGGGGATCATGCTATTTAAATGATAGATAGTAGAACCATAGGATAAAACACATAAGGAACAATAAATAAATAAACAAGAACTCGAGCATATTGTGTATAGAACTATAATGCTAAATCAGAAACATACCAGTTGAGTAGTAGGGAAAGTAAGGTGCAAGAAACAGCACAACAATAACAATATACAGAACAAGGAGAGCAGCAGAGGACAATATGCAGAATGAGAGAGCAGCAAAATGGCAGTAGTATGTTGAAGCACAAGAGAAATAGGGATTACTCAGTCTTGGTTAGTGGTCAGTGCTCACAAAAATCAATGTGTGTGTGTGTATGTTAGTGCTTTGTGTGTGAGATCAGTCAGTGTGAATCTATGTGTGTTTGCAAAGAGGAAAAACATCTCTTTACATAGTTTGAAAAACGAGTAGTACATGGGCAAATTATGGAAGTAACAATCAATTAATACCAATCAAGATAACTGGACTCCTTTAATTAAGAAGTCTAGTTCAAACGGTATAGTAGAGGCGAAATAAGGAAAAGAAATCAGTCTAAATAAGGTTGATTCTGTTAAGTTAGGGCAAAGAAACCACATAGTGCATAATAAAGCCAAATACTTAGTGTGTAACTAAGGAAAGCTGAACTAACACATTTATAAAAATAAAATAAGGTATCAGTTAGAAAAAATCAATTAAAAGGATCTCTGATTCAATTATAATCACAGGGAATCCGAAATAGTTAAGGAAAACATCATATAAAATGGAAGGAATTCAAAAAATGATACAGAATTGCAGAAGGAATACACAAGATCATGCATTTAAGGAAAACATCACAAGCATGGGATTTTACACAAAAGAATCAACAAAAAACTACCAGTAAAGAGCCAGTAGGGTAAAGGTCGGAATTTTCAAGAGTTCAAACAACAATCACTTATCAACACAAAGAGGTACTCATAGAAATTAACCGGAAGAGGTCATAGTAGTAGATTAAATAGGATTCATAGAGGATACATGGATGCATACAGTCAAATAACTAAAGAACAACCCAGAATACTTAGGGTTTCACCAAGGGCAGTTAAAATAACATAAAATTGAGAGATAATAACTTAAACATCATGGATATCAAAATAATCAAACAGGAAACTGCTTTGAGCACAGGGTATATAAACCCTAGTTTTCGAAATCATTTAAAACCAAACTTTACGGAGAAAAACTAGAAGAAACTTCATAGCATGGTAAATATAACACGAGTCTTAAAGAAAACACAAAGATGATGAGGACTAGGGTTTCGTGGAACGCCAGAAAAGAGGGCAAACCTCGTGAGTGACCTCGATTTAGGCTAGGGATACTGCAAACTTACTCAAACGGCCGGGAGGGTGGCCGAAGAATGGCAAGAGACCCATAGGAGGTGAGTGAACCGCTCCTGGTTCATCTGAAGAGCCTAGGATGTCACTGAGGGGTTGAGAGGCGGGTAGATGACCAGGAGGTGATGGAGAACCAAGTTTTCAGTGAGAATCAACCGGAGAAGACGACCAGAGACAATCGGAGAAGACGAAGTCAAGGAGACTCCTGGAGAGTCATAGAGAGAGGTAGAGAGATAGAGAGAGGAACCGTCTCAAAGGAAATGAGACGTAGGGGGGGGTTAGGTTAGAGTTAAATAAGGAAGGTGTAATATGGGCCGTTGATCTAATTTGATCAACGACTCAGATTGATTTAGGACTGGGCCGGGTAGAAAATTGGGTTTGGGTATTCGATTTTAATTGGGCTTGGGTTGGGTTATTTAATCTGATGGGTTGGGGTTAAAATTGGCTAGATTTTAAAATAGAAGTGGCTAGATATTAAATACCCATAAAAATAGATAAATAATTAATAAAATAGCTAATAGTTGTAAAAAAAGTGAAATTAAGTTCAAATATGTGAAATTACAGTAATTAAATAATATTAATTGTAAAAAATGCATAAGTTTTGATTTAAACAACACAAAGTATTCAATTGGGTTATAATTATAAAATTATTGTAATTAGAATTAAATGAGACCCAATTGGTTAATTTGTGAAATGATTGAGTCCTAATGGACAAGAAAAATTAATAAAAGTAGCATACCGAGCAGGGAACATTTTGAAATTATTTATAACGTAATATGTGAATAATTATTAAGATATGAAGTATTAAATAAACATGAAAATAACTTAAATAAATAGGGGGAAATAGGGAAAAATACTCATTATTACAAAGAGTGATTTTGAAAGCTTATATGCAAGTTCAAAAATAATTTGAGAAAAAATTGGGTATCAACAGCTGCCCCTCTTTACCCAGGAAGGATGAAAGAGTTGTCGGGTAAAGATATGATGGCCAATTTTGACAGAGTGGAAATTGGGTGATAGGTTTAGGTCGCACCCTAGTTTCTGAGCTTCCTACATATCCCTGGTTTTTATAGGAATCAGGCCGTATGTAGTTCAAGAATCACCGGCGAAATATACTGGTGATGCTTTATAAAAACAGACGCAAGGTGCGAGGTAAGATAAAAAAATAGGAAGGTCTTACGAGGTGGTTTTAGAGAACTGAAGCGGTCTGCTCTTGCCGGGCTGGCTGTCCTAGCCGAATTACCTGCAAACAAATGACAAGCGTATATTGTGCGAAATTTAAACATGATGCAGATTCCCGTTGGACTATTAATGTTGTGTTCGGACGGTTGAGGATGACGTCCTTAGACCATGATTTCCTGGGCCATGAATCTCTTGATGCGGGATTCACAGGCTTTGAAAAGATGTTCTCGGGCCATGAGGATGATGCCTCTGAACCATGATGCCTTTGAATAATGATATGCAAGTTGAATAAAGAGATCCTCGAGCCATGGAATGATGTTCTCGGGCCATGAAGATGGTGCCACTGAACGATGACGCCCCTGGACAAGTTGGCGATATTTCAGCCCACGAAAAATGTAGTAGCATGATGCTAACAGGACAGAGCTTAGTCTTGCGAAATTAGAAAGGGCAGAGTTTAGCCCGAAAGGAAGCAAAAATAAGTGACGACATGAAACGTGGTTGATTTGAAAAGTATATGAGAGGTAGCATGGAACCTCGGAAGGCAGAATGGTAGCCTTATGCAATGCAGGAAATAAAATGCAGAGAGGGAGATAGCGTGGAACCTCGAAAGGCAGAATAGTAGTCTTATGAAATGCATGAAATGAAAATGCAAAGGGGGAAGTAGCGTGGAACCTCGGAAGGTAGAACAGTAGCCTTATGCAATGCAGGAAATGAAAATGCAAAGGGAGGTAGCGTGGAACCTCGGAAGGCAGAATAGTAGCCTTATGCAATGCAGGAGATAAAATGCAGGGAGAGGTATCGTGGAACCTCAGAAGGCAGAATAATAGCCTTATGCAATGCAGGAAATAAAAATGTAGAGAGAGGTAGCGTAGAACCTCGGAAGGCAGAATAGTAGCCTTATGCATGGAATAAAATGATAGTAAGAGTTCTTAGCTGGTGATGAACTGCAACGATACAACTATTGCGAATGAAGCGTTGTTTTGCGATGATAATAAGCGTCGGCATGTACGACGCATTTGAGAGTGTGTATTTGAGAGATATACACCATGCGGGGGATAATAATATGTTATGGGCTTTCTCCGTCTTCGTGCCTGCATCCAAAGAAAAATCGTGAGTTCTATAAAGGGAGAAAGGTCAGTTCGCATTCCCGTTGGCTTTACTTGACTCGCTCGTTTGATCATGATATATCATTGGGGTAGCGTTTGCTAAACAAGCTGTTCCAAAAATAGATATGCATGATTTTGAAAAGATAGAATATAAGCATATAATTGAATTTTTTTTAGGTGAACCGACGACTGTGACGCAATTCGAGACATTGTAACTTTTCCTGCCACGGAATTTTGAGGGTCCTCCTCAAAATTCTGCCCCGGTTTTGATGGGTGAATACTTCTGGAGGTTACTTGTGTGGCGATTGGCTGAACTTGCTTCAGAAATCTGCCCCAGTTTCCATTTGTGGAGAGAAATGAGATTTTTATTAAATTGTGACCGAACCCATAAGGCTGCCTACGTATCCTCTCTTAAACGGGAATCAGGTCAGGCGTAGTTCAATCTACAACATTGAGGAAAGTATAAAGGGTTACACATAATAGCGCTTGACTGCATCTGAGTTGATTGGGTTTGGCCAAATTTCCCCGTCCATTTCTGCAAGTATAAGTGCTCCTCCTGTCAGCACTCTATGAACCATGTACAGACCCTGCCAGCTGGGGAAAATTTCCCTTTGGCTTCATCCTGATGCGGAAAGATTATTTTTAACACCAGATGTCCCGGTGTGAATCATCTCGGCTTGACTTTCTTGTTGAAGGAACTAGTCATCCTGTTATGATATAATTGGCCATGACAGACTGCGTTCATCCTCTTTCTGTCTATGAGGGCTAGTTGTTCATAACGGCTCTTTACCCATTCTGCGTCGCTGAGCTCAGCTCTTGTATGATTCTCAGAGATGGAATCTCAACCTCGGCAGGAATAATAGGCTCTGTACCATAAAACAACATATAAGGAGTTGCCCAGTTGACGTGCGGACTGTGGTGCGATACCCCAACAAAGCAAATGATAATTTCTCATGCCATTGCTTAAGCTTCTCTATCATTTTCCTCAGTATTTTCTTGATATTTTTGTTGGCAGCCTCAACGGCTCCATTGAACTGAGGTCTGTAAGATGTGGAGTTCTTGTGTTTTATATTGAAGGTTTCACACATGGCTTTCATCAAGTCACTATTGAGATTAGATCCATTATCGGTGATGACTGATTCTGGAACTCCGAACCGACAAATAATGCGGTCGCAGACGAAATCGGCCATGACTTTCTTAGTAACTGCTTTGTAGGATGCTGCTTCGACCCATTTGGTGAAATAATCAATTGTAACAAAAATGAACCTGTGTCCGTTAGAGGCGGCAGGCTCGATTGGTCCAATAACATCCATGCCCCAGGCGGCGAATGGCCACGGTGAACTTGTTGCATTAAGCTCACTCGGAGGTACCATTATCATGTCCCCATGTATCTGACATCGGTGGCACTTTCGGACATACTGGATGCAGTCCGTCTCTATGGTCATCCAGAAATAGCCAGCTCGAAGTATCTTTTTTTCCAAAACAAAACCGTTCATATGTTGGTCGCATATTCCAGCGTGAATTTCCTCCAATAATTTTGATGCTTCCTTTGCGTCAACACACCTTAATAGCCCCAAATCAGGAGTCCTCCTATACATGATTCCTCCTATGTGAAAGCAATTATTGGAAAATCTCTGAAGTGTCCGTTTCTGAGTGGTATTTGCAAGCTATGGGTATTCTCCTTTTGCCAAGTACCCCTTGACATCATGAAACTAAGGATTTCCGTCTGCTTCTTCTTCAACATGGGCACAGTAATCTGGATGATTGTGGATTTTTACTGGAATAAGATCAATGAAATTCTTATATGGATGCTAGATCATGGATGACAGAGTAGCCAAAGCATCAGCGAACTCATTCTGGATTCTAGGGACATGCCGAAATTCTCTCTTTGTGAATCTCTTTATCAGCTCATGTACATGATGTAGATATGGAAATATCTTGGAATTATTGGTCGCCCATTCTCCTTGTACCTGGTGTACCAGTAAGTCTGAGTCACCAATCACTAACAACTCCTGGAAGTTCATGTCGATTACCATGTTGAGCCCTAAGATGCAGGCCTCATATTCAGCCATATTTTTGGTGTAGGGAAATCTCAGTTTTGCGAATGCCGGATAATGCTAACTGGTTTCTGATATCAGGACTGCCCCAATACCAACCCCTTTGAAGTTTGCTGCTCCATCAAGGAACATCTTCCAACTGTCGTAGGATTCTGCAATGTCTTCTCCTATGAATGATACATATTCATCGGGAAAATACATTTTCATGGGTTCGTATTCTCCGTCCACAGGATTCTCAGCAATATGGTCTGCTAGTGCCTGTCCTTTGACAGCCTTTTGAGTTATGTAAATAATGTCGAACTCGCTCAGCAGGATTTGCCACTTGGCTATCTTGCCAGTAGGCATGGGCTTCTGAAAGATGTACTTTAGTGGATCCATCCTTGATATGAGGTATGTTGTGTAGGCACAGAAGTAGTGCCTTAGCTTCTGGGTGACACAAGTCAAAGCACAGCAAGTGCGCTCCAATAAAGAATATCGGGCCTCAAACAGAGTGAACTTCTTGTTGAGGTAGTAGATAGCTTGCTCCTTTCTTCCTGTTTCATCATGTTGCCCAAGAACGCAACCGAAAGCTCCTTCTAACACTGCAAGGTAGAGTAATAGAGGTCTACCTGGCTCAGGCGGCACCAAAACTGGCGGCGTTGACAAATACTCCTTGATTATGTCAAAAGCCTTTTGACAATCCTTGGTCCAATTATTTGCGACATCCTTCTATAGCATCTTGAAGATTGGTTCACAAATGACTGTGGATTGTGCTATGAATCGACTGATGTAATTAAGTCTCCCTAGGAAACTCATACAATCCTTCTTGTTCTTCGGTGGTGGCCATTCCTGAATGGCTTTGACTATGGATGGATCCAATTATATTTCCCGACAGCTTACAATGAACCCCAGTAACTTCCCAGTAGGAACCACGAATGCACACTTCGCAGGGTTCAGTTTCAGATTGTATTTTTTCAACCCGTTGAAGAACTTCCTCAAATCTTCCATGTGACCAGAAACTTTCTTTGATTTGATAATGACATCGTCCACATACACCTCAATCTCTTTGTGAATCATGTCATGGAATATGGTAGTCATAGCCCTCATGTAGGTGGCTCCTGCATTCTTCAGAACGAATGGCATCATCTTGTAACAATACACTCCCCACGCTGTAATGAATGCCGTTTTCTCAGCATCTTCCTCATCCATCCAAATCTGATGGTAACCAGCAAAACAATCTACGAAGGACTGCAGCTCATGCTTGGCGCAGTTGTCAATTAAGATGTGTATATTCAGCAAGGGGAAGTCGTCCTTCGGATTGGCCCGGTTGAGATCCCGGTTGTCGACACAGATTCTGACCTTCCCGTCCTTCTTTAGCACAGGTACAATGTTAGCTAACCGTGTCGGGTACTCAACTACCCGGAGAACTTTGGCGTTGATCTGCTTGGTAACTTCTTCTTTTATTTTCAAACTCATGTCGGGTTTGAATTTTCTGAGCTTTTGCTTTACCGGTGGACACATTGGATTGGTAGGCATTTATTAAGCCACAATTGATGTACTTAGGCAAGTCATGTCATCATACGACCAGGCGAATATGTCCTCATATTCCCTTAGAAACTCTATATACTCTTTCTTTTCTGACAGCGATAAATGAATATTGATCTGTGTTTCCTTAACGTTCTCTAAATCCCCCAGATTGATAATTTCAGTCTCGTCCAGGTTGGACTTAGGTCTGTTCTCAATTTCCTTTACGATCTCGTCGGGTATATGATCTTTCTCTGAATTAATGTCCGTTCGCTACGTTGTCTCCTTGATGTCACAATCATCGGCTCATCAAGATAAGTAATAGTAATGTTGTATTTGATAAAGTAATGGGAGAAAACAGTAGCAAATAAATATGAGATTCATAAGGAGATTGAAATGATCTGATAAACGAATAATTGTTTTGAACATTGAAGATCTTATTGCAGGAATTGAAAATACATAAAAGGAAAGAAATTCATTTAATAAACAGTAAATAGTTCTTGTTCATTAGCCTTGCTACCCCGAGGCTCGGCGGCCTTTGCTCGTACGGATGGACCAGTTCTTGAGACGAGCTCCTCTGCTCACTTCCTGTATGGAAGGGCCTTCCTCCCCGTCCTCCTCGATAACAACACAGCAATCTATGTCCCCGTCGTCTAGAAACAAGTCCCTCATCGCTGACAGTGCTTCGTCTTCGTCGGACCCATAGATGATATCAGCCTGCTGGAAAGTCTGCTCCAAATGAGGTATTGGCTGCTCTAGGGGGTAATAGTGATCGCGCCATGGGGGCGATACCGAAAGTGGTACCATGTTTCTTGAGCTTGATGGGTTTCGTAATCCCTTGGAGGTTCTTACCGATCCCTTTGCCTGGCTCGTATCTTCCCCAATTCAAGATGCTCTCGATCTTGCTATCCCACAATTTGTTCTTGTCGACAACATTGACCCGCTCGATATAGTGATAAGTTCCTCCACCCAGTTTTCTCTTTCCATCAATTACAGGGATAGTCTGGCGATTGTAGATAGGGTTGCTACCGTCGCGGTGGATGATCAACTCTTGGTGGTTCCACTCGAATTTTACTGCTTGATGTAGTGTTGACGTTACGGCCCCAGCAGCATAGATCAAGGGTCGTCCTAACAGCAGATTGTAAGATGTCGGCACATCTATCACCTGAAAGTCCACCTCGAACCAAGTCGGCCCCATCTGCAGATATAGACTGATCTACCCAATGGTAGACCTTTGAGAACCGTCTAAGGCTTTCACGTTGATCGCTTCAGCCTTTATCTCATGTAGTCCCTTACCCAACTTCTTGAGTGTTATCAGCGGACATATGTTAAGACTGGACCCTCCGTCGACAAGAATCCTGGTTATGAAGTAATCTTCGCATTGCACGGTGATGTGCAGAGCCTTGTTATGTCCCAGTCCCTCAGGTGGCAACTCTTCTTCGTGAAAAGTGATTTTGTGGATTTCCAATACTTGGCCTACCATGTTGGCCATTTCCCCGCTAGTGATGTTGTTCGGTACATAGGCTTCACTCAACACTCTCAGCAAAGCATTTTTGTGCATCTCAGAGTTCTGCAGCAGAGAGAGAATGGATATCTGTGTTGATGTCTTGTTCAGTTGGTCGATGACCGAATATTCTTTAGCCTGTATTTTCCTCCAAAGATTATCTGAACCTGTCTCAGTGAGGGGAGGCCGGTTGGCAGCCTGCTTGCCTAACTTGGCCAGGTGCTCAGGGGTATAGACTCTACTAGTTCTTGTCATACCCTGTGCTGCGATGGCCTCTTCATACCCACTTTTACTTTTCCTTCTCGCATCAGCTGTATAATCCCAAGGGATAGCATTTGAATAGAAATGTGGTGTGGTTGATATCACCACAGGGCTCGACGCAGCTATCGTTACTTAAAATAGAACACGGGCTTTGGGCGGCAAGACTGCAACCTCGAAGGTGCGGGCGCCTTTGCCGGAGACATGAAATCAACCTCAATTGGCACTAGGGCCTTCTCATTCCGGCGGTACTGCTTCAAGCTTGAGTGGGATAGACATATTCACCTCAACATTCTCAGATGGTTGGATCTGGACTATGATCTGGTTGAGAGTAACTGCAAGTTTCTTTGGGTCATCGCCTTCTGCGATCGACCCGATTGACCCCTCGGGATCCCAATCATCATCTATCTCGATCATATGGATACCTCCACACTTATGGTCTGGTAAAGGGTTGTTACGGACATTCGGAGCGGATTCTTTGGCCACAATAATATTGTTATCAATAAGGGTCTGTATCTTATCCTTCAAAGAGAGGCATTCATCGATGAAGTGTCCTTTTATGCTAGAATTGTATGCACAGGATTTGTTTGGGTTAACCCACTGAGAAGGGTTCTCAAGGGTGACAGCAGGGATAGGTGTGACATAACCAGCAGCATTGAGCTTTTCATACAGCTGGTCGATGGGCTCGGCTATGGCGGTTTATTGTTTTGGAGGGTGGCGATCAAAGTTAGGGCGAGGCCTAGGTAAGTTTTGATGGGTAGGGGGTGATTGATAGTGAGGTGGATGGGAATTATAGGTGTTATAGACGGGAGCGGGTTGGGAGTATTTTGGTGAAGTGGGTTGATATGTGGGTGGTGGAGCTTGGTACGTGGGTGGTGGAATTTAGTATGAGGGTGAGGGTTCTTGGTAATTTGGAGCAGGTTGATATGGGAATAGAGGTGCGGGATAGACCTGGTATTTTAGGCAGGGATTTGGCTTGTTGTGCAACCATCACGGCTCCCACATCCTTCTTTCTAGACACACCACCGGACTGCAGAGCTTTATTAGTGGTCTGTAAAGCTTCAAAGTTAGTAACCATACCATTCTTGATACCTTCTTCAATCCACTCTCCCAATTTGATAATGTCGGAGAACTTTTGACCCTCAACCATCATCAGTCGTTCATAGTATTGCGGGTCCTGAGCCCGAACAAAGAATTTGTTCATCTGTTCTTCCTCTAAGGCAGGCCTGACTTTGGCAGCTTCCGACCTCCAACTAGTAGCATACTCGCGAAAGGTTTTCGTGGGTTTCTTCCTCAAGTTCTGGATATAGAACACATCTGGTGCGTTCTCTGTGTTGAATCTGAACCTGTCCATGAAGTCTGCTGCCATACCTACCCAGTTGGACCACTTCTTAGGGTCTTGGCTGATATACCAAGATAGCGCATCTCCTTTAAAACTCCTCATAATAACTTCATGCGGATCCTTTCGTCTTTTCCTACGCCAACCGGTTTGTCATAGTAAGTCCTCAAGTGGAACCTTGGATCACCAGTACCATCAAACATCTCGAACTTTGGAGGTTTGTACCCCTCGGGCAGTTCGACAACAGGCTGTATGCAGAGGTCTTCATAGTTCAGACCTTCGATCCTCTTGACTCTTTCAACACCCTACACTCGGCTAGTTAGCTTCCTAAGTTCCTCAGCCAGATTCTTTATAAGCAGGTCTTTCTCATTGGACTCAGATGTATGTGTGACATGTGGGGTGGATTGAGTCATAGTCTCCACGTAGATGGGATTGTTGTAGGCAAGGAGATGATCTTTTGTGTGAGTCTGAGGTCCTGGAGGTAGAGGTGGAGTGTTGTGGCAAGTGTTGCACTGTGCGGGGAGAGTCTGGTTCTTTGGGGGAGTGGCGTGACGATGAAGTGCAGGGTGATTTGGTTGTTTTGGGATATTATGTGGAGGTGTAGGGATGACGTCATGGATGTTGAGGGAAAAAGACAGATTGTCCAGATTCCGGACTTGATCAAGCTCTTCTTGAAATTTCAGCAACTTTTGTTCCAATGGTGACATGTTCTCATGCAAAACCTGAATACCCTTTCCTCAGTGGCCTCTACCCGTTCAACCCTATTCTCTTGTCTGGTGCCGCTGGATTCATCCATCTTACTTTTTCCTTTGTCTTTGCTCCCTGGAGGACTAGGAGGAGGAGTAGGAGGAGGAGTAGGAGGAGGGCCCTTGGATCTTGTGTGATAGACTGACGATTCCAGAATGCACGAACTAACCTTTAGGGAGGGGAATAATAAATAAAGGAAAAACAAAAAGG
This sequence comes from Nicotiana undulata, assembly GCA_005239495.1. Lineage (NCBI taxonomy): Eukaryota > Viridiplantae > Streptophyta > Magnoliopsida > Solanales > Solanaceae > Nicotiana > Nicotiana undulata. The sequence continues at coordinate 18,272 of ML247814.1, forward strand.
TAACGAAGTCATTGAGGATCATAAAGAATATTACGGTAATTTAAACACGTAATGCGAAAATGTAAAGTGCATCCTATGTTGGGGAACCTCTTTGTGTCCGAGGTAGGCCTAGCGACAAATTCATTTGGAGAACTTAAAATGCTAAATGCCTCATTTTATTGATGTAAAAATGGACGAATCAAAAAACAATACAAAAACAATAAGCAAGAAATAAAATCACTAATGACCATCGACCTTATTACATTGGTAAAGCGGAGAAGAAAATCCTATCAAATTCGTTAACAGAAAGACCTTCTCCAAGCTTAGCCCTCTTGGCATATTTTAGATCATGCTGAGTGTGGGGACATCGTGCCTCATTTCCTGCGAACAAACAAGGTTAGGCCCTTACCCCCACCGGACTCGACTATTTAACATCAATAATTAGCAGGAGCATTTAGTTCTACAAATAAATGCACAGAATGTGAATGCGTCTATTTGGGTTCCAGGGAAACCAGATGGACTTTGGACAAGGCTATCTTAAAGGCTATTGTGCGGATGACAGATTAGCCTGACTAGGTTTGACCATGATACATGAGACATTACAATAGAGGAAGGTTTCTATGGGGTTTTAGACCAGTACCCTTGAGCGGAGAACTCAAGGTGGAAGGCACGGAACTGTCGACTGCACCGCTAATCGACTAGTTTTACCACAAATATGCCTTTCCGAATTTAGGGGTAGTAATATTGGAATAGCGTAACCACTCATTGTAAGCGTTGCTATAGGATTTTTGTTTGGCACGAGTGGAATATGAATGCGGAGCATGATATGCAATAAATAACACTTAAACAAGTAGGCATGTATTTTCACATTGAAGAAAGCGGTAAAGAAAGGAAATACAATAGTTATAATTGAAAGCAGTTACAAAGAAAACATGAAGATATGTCATTTTGGTTCAGGTGAAATAAATACTTGCAAAAATTAAACATTTAATAACATATAACGGGGAATAGGAAAAAGTGTAAGCATTTAAATAAAAATTAAAGGTCCAAATTCACGAAACAACTTTTAATGGTAAAAGCCTAGGGAATGTCCCCAGCAGAGCCGCCATGTTGTCGCGCCCCCCTTCTTTCCTCGCACGGGTTAGGTACGCGGAGATCGGGTTTCATGACATTCTGGACAACTCCTTAAAGAAAAAGGTTTAAGGAAGAGTCGCCACCTAACGATTTTACGGTGCGTTAGGGAACCTAGAATAATTAACTCATAAACTAGTTTGCATTACTAGAGATTGGGTATGGGCTTGAAATTATCCCAAGGGGAAGGTATTAGGCACCCCTCGAGATCCACAACTATGGGTCCCAGCCAAGTAATTTTTTGAATTTGGACAGTAAACAGATAGCAAACAAGGTACATGCAAGAGGGGATTTCAAGTAAATACTTAATTTACTAAAGAAATTTAAAGAATAACAAAGTAAAAAATCATTTTGAATGAAAATGTCCTAGATTTTAAAGTAATATGGATCACATTAATGCAATACCCGGTATGTCACTCCTCGAAAAGGGGCTACACGTGGTATTAGCGCACCGGTCATCATATTCATATTCTACCCTTCCCACCCCGCTAAGGTATTTAAAACGCGTGTGTTAGTCACGAAGCTTATTACGTGCTATTACCTGTCCCGTTTTATAAGTCCCGGAGGGTGTTTAGGACTTCTAATTTGATAAGGGGAGTACTAGGTTGACCCTTAGGTTTAAAGGATAAACTCTAAGCGACAAGTGAAGAAACAATTAGGACTTGCACATACGGGATACACATAAACAAACATATGGATCATAGATCCTCCAAAAATAATGCACGTTAATAGCACGTCTCAAACACAAAGAAGTCTCAGATTTTAGAACCTAGAGTAGGGATTTCAGATGTGAAAAACAACAGTAGTAAACATCAGGTTTTGATGAGTTTTTAAAAAAAGGAAAGGAGTAAATGAATTTAAATCCCAGTAGTTTATAGGCAAAACAAGAATTCTAAGTATAGAGGCAGTAGCAAACAGAATGTTTTAGTGAGTTCCAGAAAAAGAGTGCATGATTGATTTTTAAACCAATTGTAATGACAGGCAATGTATAAAAGATGGTTAACCAGATTTTATCAAATATCAATCCTAAGGCTTGCCAAGGCGTCTGAATATATGTTAATTACTTTTTTAAGACATAGGTGGAATGCAGATCCCTAGACTTTGATTTTAATAGACATATGACGAGAAAATGCAGATCCTATACGCATGGTATCTAAGAATGCAAGCAAGATGTCGATTATGAAACCAGTTTGCGTTTAAATTCAGAAAAATGTTTTCTATCATTGAAGTCTACTTTAAACAAGGTTACTTATTACACAGATGGTACAGGGGCATGGTTTCACTAAATAACCAAAACCTAGCGCATGATTTCTAGGAGTTCTTTGCAGTACGGTCTAATACAAGAGTCTGAATACATGCTGAAAATGAACAAATATTCCTAAAGTCACATGATGTCTAAAGCGATTTCTGATGGGTACTTGTTATTATGAACCTATGCAGGATTTCTAGATGTGAGGCATTAATATGCAAGAGATGTTTTTATTAACAACTATTTCATCTAGTTATTTAACTTCGAACAGGATCACTATATGAGAAGTAATTATAGCAGCCTTTTACGGGTATTTTAGCATGATTTTTCTAAGTGAGTATGCATGTGATGAGATGCAGACATAAATATACCTAAGAACATGATTTCTAATGCATGGTAGATATGTCCTAAACAGGATTTCTATTGCACACATAGGTGAAATAAATCCTAAACATGGTTTCTACCCGGATTTATTCCAAACATGCATAATCCCACTTTTTTCACCATCCAGCCCCGGAGTTATTTTTACACTTAGTTATTACAGACCATTGTTGCAGAAATGGCACAAATAAATAAGAAAATTAAGAAGTTACACTATAGGGAGCCTAACAGTAGGCCCAAGTACCAGATCCAACATGCCATATGCCAAGACCTCTTGTAACCTAGGTGTGTCATAGTCTCTAAGGACCTCAGAAGATCCTGGACAGTGCCTCACACCCAGGTACCCTAGCCAAGGATGAGCAAGTGCAGTGTAGAGTGCCAACCTTGTGTGTCAAAGTTCAATGGGTACTCAAGGTCCCCAAGGCAATGCTCACACAAAGGGGGCAGAACCTAGAATCTAAGAGTAGTGGGAAGTGCTTGGAGTTTAAAAAGGATTTTTGAGTTTGAAAAGAGTAGTTTGAAATAATAGTTTTGAAAAGATGATTTCAGAAAATGATGAAGGACTTGTGTAAAGCAATTCATTAAAGAGAGAAGCAATACAACTACAACCAGTAGGTAAAGAACTCGTGAAAGAGAAAACACAAACAGGGGTAAGGAGTTGGGGACAAGTAATTTAGATGTCAGGAGTAGAACAGAGTTACAGATTCCCATAGTTATCACATAGTTGTTACAAAACATCATAGATTAATAGAGTAAGGATTGTATAGCATTCAAGTAGCATGGTAAGAAGGTTCATAACATAGGAGGTTAATGTCACGACCCGAAATCCCACCTTTGGGCCATGACTGCGTCTAACGTTGAACCCGCTAGACAAGCCAACGTTCGAAGTAAATAAAAACTCATTAACAACAATTACGAGCAGGGTAACCAAGGCTTCGATGGCCCACCATATAAAATTTAACAAAATAACCCAAAATACAACATAGCACTTTTCGAAATAAAACCCATAAACAAATCCCAGAACTGGTGTCACATACTCACGGACTATCTAAGAGATTACTACAAACAAAAGGTCTGAAATAAATACATAAGACTGTCTTTGAAATACAAAGTAAGACAGAGCTGAAAGTGGAAAGTAGAAGGTGACGTCAAGGCCCACGAACGTCTGCGGGTCTACCTCGAGTCTCCTGTGTGACTGAATGAGATGCTCCGATCGTCAGTGATCTCCGGGTCCGGCTGCGTAGTCTGCACAACATAAAGAAGTGCAGGTGTAGCATCAGTACAACCGACCCCATGTACTGAGTAAGTGTCGAGCCTAACCTCGGCGAAGTAGTGACGAGGCTAGGACCAACACAACATATGTACCTGTGCAATTTTATATAATAGCAGGAAAAATGGCAACAGAAATAAGCAAGTAAGACAGATACGGGGAGAACATGCTGGGGAGATAGGGTAACAGTATGCTAGCACAGCAGTACAAGGTAATAAATGAAACGTAAAGACAAGGAAGAAATATAGCTTCTCAAACATATAATGAACGGGAAAGGCACGGCATGTCCCCTCGTGCATAACCTCACAGTCACTCGGCACGGAATGT
>ML247818.1:0-34692 GCA_005239495.1 Nicotiana undulata
AACGGGGTCGTTTTGGGTACTGGGGCTGGGGCAGGCCGGGTAGGGTTGTGGGGTTTGGGCTGGTGATAGTAGAGACGGTTTGGGCTTGGGTATTAGCCCAAGTCCAATTTTAAGCTTCTTAATTACTAAACCAACCAATTTAATTTAGTTCAAAACAAATTAAATCCAAAATAAATGTAGTAATTAATTTTAAACCTTATTTTCCATCTAATTATAGATTAATTGAGAATAAAACAACTAATTTTATGTTTCTAATTAAATCTATGATTTATTGGATAAAATGATTAATTTTTAGTAATTAGTTGTTAAAACCATGTTAAATCAAATAACCACTATTCATCCATTTTTAATTCCATTAATTACAAATAATAAGTTCATGGTTCTTGTCAATGACAACGTAATTTTAATAATTTTACAAGATGAATTATAAATATGCAAACAATTCACAATTAAACATTAAAAATCAACAAAATTCATAAAATCAATTAATTTTATTGAGATTTTTATAAGATGATATGGTGAGTAAAAATCACGTGCTCACAATTAACATTAATTAATTTAATTAATACTAATTCTAATTAAACCTTAACATGTAATAACTAATTTTGACTTTGTTTTCTTGTCTAATTATAGATTAGTTGGTGAATTGATTTTAAAATAACACCGTTCAACTTAATACTTGTTTTTTTTAAAGAATTAATTTCACAACTTGTTAGGAAAAATGATTAAACCAAGCAATTAGTTTATTAAAACTACATTACACCAAATAATCGACATTCATTTGTTATTTAATTCAATTAATTTTAAATAATAAATTTATAATTCCTTAATAATAATGATGCGCCTATTTATGCAACTTTTAATAATTTTGAAAGATGAATTATGATTATGCAATGCAAAAACAATTCACAACTAACACTAGAATTCAACAAAATTTGTAAAATTAATTTATTTTATTGAATTTTGTAGGAGTATATGGTGGGTGAAAAATCACGTGCTCAGAAAAATAAATAGGGTTCAGAACACAAAGTTGCAGGCAGAGCTACACCAAGAAAAACAAACAGAGTCCATGCGTGAACACATAGTTCAAATAGGTTGAAATCTAATAAAGTTAAATACTCATGCTAATACTTAAGACAATCATTTCTTAATCACATAAAAAAAAAAGCAGAAATAATTAAACTGGCCAGCCATGTGAACTAAGCAAACAGGAGACACGAATTAAGATACAAACTAGTCGATTACATGCTTATAGTACCTTATAAAGTTCAGAACAGGTTAATGAAACAAACTAAACCTTACACTAACTTATGAAAGTATTCATGTTATTCGAAATAACTTAGTCTTAAGTTAACAGTGTCACCCAATGAGATCATATAGTCATATAAAGGACAGAATCATGCTAGAAATTGAAACAAACTGGTCAAACAAAGCATATAGAATGAAATTGCAAAGGTTAGGGCATACCAGTTGAGAAGAAAGCAAATAAATGTGCAATAGCAGTTAAGTTCCAGTGTAATTTGACCTTGACTTTCAGCCGGCCAAACAATAACCACTTAGTGCAAAAATCAGAACAAGAGAGAACAAAGAGAGCTTAAGTTTTTAGTGAGTAAAATATGAAAACTCGAGTCCGTTCTAAAGGGAAATGAGGGAGGAATTTAAATAGTACTCTATGAGGCAGACAAATAAGGTAATAAGTCAATCATAGACAAATAATTATTGAAAATAATTCCAGAATCAATTCAAAGTCAGCTTCAATCAATTAACAGAACATAATAGCATAAAATCCAGCAAGTACCCCTTAGGTTAAGGAAATTAGAATAAATAAACAATCAGACAAAATAAGGCAAGAACATGTAAGAAAATACCAGTACTATACAAAAAGGAAAGAGTGATTTCAAACCCTAATTATAGGGTAAGTAAAATTAGTCAGCAATTAACGGCCATGGTTAAAGACAAATAGACAGAAACATTAAAAGAAATAATTAAATAATCGAAAAACCTAGAAAATATGCAGAAATACAAAGACATATAGATGGAAATAATTAAGGTTTGAACCTAAATTTTAGGACAAGTGAAATATGTCAGAAATAATAAAATAAAACCGTAATAGATACACAGAGATGAAACATTAAATTTTGAAAAACATTTGTTTCGTCTTTGAAAATTGAAACCCTAATTTGAGGGTAAATAAATCAGTCAGAAATAATAAGAAACTATAAAACATAGAGATAGAGATACTGAAATATTAAAGAAAAAAAAACCAAAAAAAAAAAATCGTTTTAGATCTGGAAAGTCCTGAACCCTAATTTTTGGGTAAGTAAAAGATTCAACCAAAAATAGACAAATTCGCAAGTTTCAAAGAAAATATATATGAAGAGTAGCATCAAAAAATAGAAGTTGAACCAAATCTGGTTTGAAACAGAGATCCAAAACCGTAACATGAAAGATACGAAAAATATTCATACACACAGATATTGAAATGAACACAGACGAGAACAACTAAAGTATAAGAGATTCTGGACCACATCTAGTTCGAGTCTCTTGAGATACACTTTCCATTTGAGGCAAATAAGCTAAAGTAACATCAAAGACGGATAGCAGATAAAGAAGTAAGGCCAAATAAGGAAAGGAATCAAGAAATTATTCCATTTATGGCAGGAAATGAAGGGGAAATAGTGACAACATATAAGGGTTTGAGAGGGAAGAGGGAAGAGACGAGAGGATTAAACGACGACGGGGTGGGGGGTGGGGGGTGGGGGGGAGATTGATTTAGGGTTACGGGTGTTTGGTTTAATTATAAAAGGGTGAGGCGATTGGGAGCCGTTGATATTCTGAGAACAACGACTAGGATTAGAGATTATGGCTGGGTGGGTTATTTGGACGGGTATGGGTCTAGGGTAATTGGGTTAGTGTAATTGGGCTGGTTAATGTATTGGGCAGGGTAGGTCCGAAATTAATTAGGCAAAGGGGATAGATTTTAAATACCTAATTAAACCCGTTATAAAAATAATTAATAAATAATAAAAATGTCATTTTGTGCCTGAAAATGATTTAAAATAATTACTTAATAATATAAAAATATAAAAAGTCATTTTTCTACATAAATAGTGTAATTATGCATATATGTACTATTATTGCAATTATAGCCTAAAGGTGCATATATAATTATACCTAAATGTTTAAAGCTAAATATGAATATAAATGATAGAAAATAATTAATAAATCATTATTAAATTGTTTTTTATGCAATTAATAATTACTTATATAATAAAATGCATGAGTAAATTGATAAAAATCCTATAAAACTTACAGAAAATTATGGAACAATACTTGTTGATGCTCATGCACTATTTGAAAGTATATATGTATTTTAAAATTTATATGGGAAAAATTGGTTATCAACAGCTGGCCCTCTTTACCCGAGAAGGAAGAAAGAGTTGTCGGGTAAAGACATGATGACCAATTTTGACCGAATAGGGTGATTTGAGAGATATAGGCCGCACTCTGGTTTACGAGCTGCTTACATATCCCTGGTTTTACAGGAATCAGACCATGTGTAGTTCTGGATCCAACGGTGGAATAAACCAATGGAGTTGTCGCAAGAAAAAGGTCCCGAGTAAGACTACTTGGGGTTTGAAACAGTTATGATTGAACGGCTAGGTTCGAAATGATTTAGAGGAATTGGAGCGGGATTGATCCTGTTGGGATAACGACTTCTCACCGGGTCACCTGCAAATGTACAAAAGATATACTACAAGCATATATGTATAAATTTTGCGTAAATTTAGACATGATGCAAATTCTCTTCGGACCATGGAGACTGTCTTTGGACGGTGAGGATGACGTCCTTAGAATATGACATCCCGGGCCATGAATTATGTGATAAGATATTCGCAGGCCATGAAATGATGTTCTCGGGCCATGAAAATGGTGCCTCCGAACCATGACGCCTTTGAATAATGATGTGCAAATTTGAGAGGTCCTCAGGCAATGGAATGATGTCTTCCGTCTATGAGGATGGTGTCTTTGGACTATGACGCTTTCAAACAAGTTGGCTTTATTTAAACCCATGAGGTGCAGAGACATGATGCTAGAGGAAACAAGACAGAGTTTAGTCTTGTGTGAAGTCGAGGGCAGATCTTAGCCTGGGAGAAAAGACCAATGCGGGAGTGAGATAGTGCTTAGTCTCGTGCAAGATTCGGGACAGTGCTTCGTCCCATGCAAAGAGAAGGCAGTTCTTAGCCTTATGCAAAAAGAGAGGCAAGGGTTAGCCTCATGCAAGCGATTTGAGTCTGGACTTAGTCTCGTGCAAGGAGAAGGCAATGCTTAGCCTTATGCAAATAGAGAGGTAGGGCTTAACCTTATGTAAATAGAGAGGCAGGGCTTAGCCTCATGCGAGGAGAAGGCAGTGCTTAGCCCTATGCAAATAGAGAGGCAAGCCTTAGCCTCATACAAGTGTTTTGAGACAGGGCCTAGTCTCATGCAAAGAGAAGGCATCTCTTAGCCCTATGCAAATAGGGAGGCAGGGCTTAGCCTCATGCAGGATTCAAGACAATGCTTAGTACTATGCTAGGAGAAGGCGGTGCTTTGCCTTATGAAAATAGGAAGGCAAGGCTTAGTCTCATGCAAGGAGAAAGCAGTGCTTAGCCTTATGCAAATAGGGAGGCAGGGCTTATCCTTATGCAGGATTCGGGACAGTGCTTAGTCCCATGCAAGGACAAGGCAGTGCTTAGCCTTATGCAAATAGGGAGGCAGGACTTAGCCTCATGCAGGATACGGGACAATCCTTAGTCCCATGCAAGGAGAAGGCAGTGCTTAACCTTATGCAAATAGGGAGGTAGGGCTTAGCCTCATGCAGGTGATTTGAGACAGGGCTTAGTCTCATGCGAGTGTAAGAGTAAATAGTGAAGTACTCTTTGCTGACAATGTGTTTCGTGCATAGTGATTGTGTTGTTGTGACGACGTTTATCATAATGATATAATCCTGCATTCAAAGAAAATTTGTGAGTTTTGCGGGGGAGGTTGGTTCGTGTCTTTGCTTTCTCGATTTGGCTCCGTTCTGTCTGAAGATCCTGCTCAAGTTATCACGGGTTGCATTTGGCTAAAGTAAAGTTTTTTTTCAAAAGCATGCGTGTATAATTTTCAAAGACATAATAATATGTAGTTTAGAAATTAGTTAGATGAACCAGTAACTACGACATTATTAGAGATGTTACGGCTTCCTCTGCCGTTGAATTTTGAGGGTCCTCCTAAAAATTTTGCTCCAGTTAACTAGATGACTTCTGACTGTTCCGTATGCTGCGGTTGGCTGAATTTGCTTCGGAATTTTGAGGATACTCCTCAAGATTCTGCTCCAATTTCTGATTGTGAGGGGATGGTGGGGGAATGGATATTTTATTGAATTTTGACCGAACCCATAGGCTGCCTACATATCCCCTCTTAAACTGGAAGCAGGTCGAGCGTATTTAAGGTTACATCACATGAAGAAACATAAAGAGGTTTACACATAATATCTTTTGACTGCATCTAAATTGATTGGCTTTGGCAAGATTTCTCCGTCCATTTCTGCGAGTATGTGCGCTCCTCCTATCAATACTCTGTGAACCATGTAAGGGCCTTTACGATTGGGAGAGAATTTCCCTTTGGCTTCATCTTGATGTGGAAAGATCAATTTCAGCACCAGCTGCCCCAGTGTGAATTGTCTTGGCTTGACCTTTTTTTTGAAAGATCTGGACATTCTATTCAGATATAGCTGACTATGACACACTGCATTCATCCTTTTTCCATCTATGAAAGCTAGCTGCTCGTAGCGGCTCTTTATCCATTATGTGTCGCTGAGTTCAATTTCTTTTATGATTCTCAAAGAAGGAATTTCTACCTTGGCGGGAAAGACAACTTCGGTACCATAAACATGCAGATATGGAGTTGCCCCGGTTGATGTGCGGACTGTGGTAAGCTATCCAAGTAAGGCGAATGGTAATTTCTCATGCCATAGCTTGTGATTCTCTATCGTTTTCTTAAGTATCTTCTTGATGTTTTTGTTGGCGGCCTCCACGACTCCATTCATTTGAGGCATGTATGCCGTGGAATTTTTGTGTTTGATTTTGAAAGTTTCGCACATGGCTTTCATCACATCACTGTTGAGATTAGCGGCATTGTTTGTGATGATGGACTTTGGAACCCAAATCGACAAACAATCCGATCTCTGAAAAAATCTGCAACGACTTTCTTAGTTACAACTTTGTAATATACATCTTCGACCCATTTGGTAAAGTATTCAATGGCCACCAAAATAAAGCGGTCCCCGTTTGAAGCGGTTGGCTCAATTGGGCCGATGACATCCATTCCCCATGCGACAAAAGGCCAATTTGAGCTTGTTGCATTAAGCTCGTTTGGTGGCACCCGTATCATGTCGGCATGTATCTGGCATTGGTAGCATTTCTGAACAAACCATATGCAGTCTGTTTCCATGGTCATACAAAAGTATCTGGCCCTAAGTATCTTCTTGGCCAAGACAAATCCATTCATAAGTGGGCCGCAAGTTCCGTCATATATCTCCTCGAGAAATTTGGAAGCCTCTTTTGCGTCAACACACCTTAATAATCCCAGATTAGGAGTTATTCTATACAGGGTTCCTCCGCTTTGGAAGAAGTGATTGGACAACCTCCGAAGTGTGCGTTTCTGAATATGTTTTGCATGCTCCGTGTATTCTCCTTTTGCCAAGTACTCTTTGATGTCGTGGAACTAGGGTTTTCCGTCCGTATCTTCTTCAACATGAGCACAACGTGCCAGCTAATTATGGATCCTCACAGGAATGGGATCGATGAAATTTTTGTCTGCAAATTCATTCTGAATTCTGGGGACATAACAGAATTCTATCTTCGTGAACCTCTTTTTCATTTCTTTTACATGATGCAGATATGGTATATTTTGGAATTCTTGGTAGCCCACTCTCTTTATATTGATGCACCAACAGATCCGAATCGCCGATCATTAGAAGTTCCTGAATATTCATATCAACAGCCAGGTTGAGCCCTAATATTCAGGCTTCATATTCTGCCATGTCGTTAGTGCATGGGAATCTGAGTTTTGCAGATACCGGAAAATGCTAACCGATTTATGATACCAATACGTCTCCGATACCTACTCCATTAAAATTCACAACTCTATCGAAAAATGTTCTCCAACCGTCGTAGGCTTCAGCAATGTCTTATCCTATGAATGATACCTCTTCGTCAGGAAAATACGTTTTTAGGGGTTCGTATTCTCCTCCTACATGATTTTCACCAAGATAATGTGCCAATGATTGTCCCTTGACTGCTTTCTAAGTTACATAGATGATGTCGAACTCACTAAGCAAGATTTTCCACTTGGCCAACTTCCCAGTAGGCATGGGTTTCTGAAAGATATACTTCAGGGGATCTATCCTTGATTTGAGATATATAGTATAGGCACAGAAGTAATGTCTTAGCTTCTGAGCTGTCCAGGTTAAAGCGCATCAAGTGCGTTCTGGAAGAGAGTACCGTGCTTAATAAAAAGTGAAGTTTTTACTTAAGTAATATATGGCCTGTTCCTTTCTCCCCGTCTCGTCATGTTGTCCCAGAACACAACCGAAGGCTCCATCTGAAATGACCGACCGGTCGTTTTGCGTATTAGAGCCCCGATCCCCTAAATGAGACTTCCCATAGCGGCTTCGTGTGATTTATGACTTGCGGGGACGGGTGGTTCGGGATTTGGAAGTGTTTAGAGTGCTATAGGAACACTTGGTTCCTTAAGGTTGGCCTTTTTGGCCAAGGTTGACTTCAGTCAACATTTTTTGCAAACGACCTCGGAATCGAGTTCCGACAGCTCCAGTAGCTTCATATGATAATTTCGGACTTGGGCGTATGTTCGGAATAGGGTTATGATGACCCGGGAGCGTTTCGGCGCCCAATATCAAAATAAGAATTTCCTTAAGTTTGAAATTTGGTTTTGAATGTGTTTTCTAGTTATTGAGGTCCGGATGGAATTGCGAGACTGAGAATAGTTCTGTTATGTCATTTATGACTTGCCTACAAAATTTTGTGTCATTACGAGTAGTATAGGCCGGTTCAGCGCATTGTTAACGAATTCAAGAACTTAAAGTTCTTGAGTTTGATTCTAGGGGGGGGGGGGGTGTTTGAGGTGTGATTCTGAGTTTTAGCGTTGTTTTGGGTGTTCCGAAGGCTCGAGAAAGTTTGTGGGATGATTTGCGACTTGTTGGAACGTTCAGCTTGAAGTTCTGAGGGCTCGAGTGAGTTCCGGGTAGGTCCCGGGATGTCTTTAGGCTAAAATATAGCTTTTGTAGGTCAGAGGGGTCAAATCCCTGAACCCACCACCGCGGTCCGCGGTCCTTTTTGTGCTGGCCACGGCGGGGGGCTTCGTTGCAGCGGTCGTGTTTTCGCGGTCCGCGGTGGAGGATCTGGCCACTAGTCCGCTTTCGGAGGCTTATAGCCTTTGATCCACAAAGAATTTGAAGTTGATTCAAAAACGTAAATTGTAGCCGTTCGTGTCTCGTTTCTAGAAAGGTAAAAACATTGTAATTTGGACATCTGTAGAGAAAGTTTTGGACAAAATACTAAAGCATGTCACTTAAGTCATTTTTCTTGATTTTCTTCAGCTTTTCTTGATATTTGCTAGCGCGGCCGCGGTCCTTTTTTCGCAGACCGCGGTGGGGCGGCCTGAGAGGAGTATAAATAAGTGGTATTTTCAGTTATTTTTCATTTTTCAAGACCCCAAAGACATAAGAAGCGATTTTCCAAACACCCTTTTCTTCTCCAAAACGTTGGTAAGTGATTTCTAACTCATTTTCTTCACTCCTTAACTTCTTTTTACAAGATTTCATCCTAGAAACTAGGGTTTTCATGGTGGAATTGGGAATTTTGGTAAAACCTGAAAACATTGAAATTTGGGGATTTAGACCTCAAATTGAGGTCGGATTCCAAAACCAATTATATATTCGAGCTCGGGGGCGAATAGGTAATCGGGGTTTGGTCCCAATTTTAGGTTTTGAGCGAGCGAGCCTGAGTTCAATTTGACTTTTGGGGAAATACTTTAGAAAACTCGCTTCCATGCATTAGAATTGATTCATTTAGCATTATTGATATAATTAAGTAACTTGTGGCTAGTTTTGAGTCCTTGGGAGACGAGTTTGGAGTTACGGGCGCATTCTCGGCCCCGAAAGTAGGTTCGACATGAGGTGAGTCTCCTTTCTAACCTTGTAAGAGGGAATTGTCCCCCTAGGAGATTTAAATGCTATGTCTACTTGTTTGGGGGCTACGTACGCACCAAGTGATGAGAGTCCATACGTGGCGGCTATTATTGTTATGTTCGGGTAATTAGGCCCACAACATGCCTTACAATTTCTTTGAAATGACTTATGTGTTATGAACACCTGTTGTGCGTAGTAGTATTTTCTCTAAGACTTTGTGGCATTTGACTTGAAGAGTATTCATAACATCTATGGGATTGGGTCGTACGCCATGGAGGATTTGAAAGGTAATTGTACATATATGGGATCAGGCGGTACGCCAAGACGAATTTGAGAGGTATTTGTATATATATATATGGGATCGGGTCATACGCCACAGTGTATTGGGAGAATACATGTAATATATATATGGTAGCGGGTCGTACGCTACAGCGGATTGAAAGATATTGGCTTGACAGATACTTAGAAAATGGAAAGTGTACATTGTTGTGTAATTTCAGTAGCTACTAGGATTTCTGTACTTGTTATGTATTTGCTGCTCACTGTCGTACCTGCCTACTGTATTTCATTATATCCTATCGTAGGTTATATAATTGGACCTTAGTGAGTGTCAAGTCGACCTCTCGTCACTACCTCTTCGAGATTAGACGGGATACTCACTGGGTACATATTATTGATGTACTGATGCTGCACTTCTGTACTTAAATGTACATGTTCTGAGGCTGGTGCATCTGGTTATCAGACCGGAGCTAGATATTGACCATAGCGGACCTGACTTCACGGTGAGCTACTTCTTCTGGCGATCCCCAGCAGCACCATGGAGTTTCATTTACTTTTGTTTCCCGTCTATTTATTCAGACAGTGGGATTGTATATTATATATGTTGGTTATCCTGTTAGTATGTCCGTGACACTCGTGACACTAGTTCCTGGCACACACGTAATGGTTATTTTTTGATTTTGGGTTGTATATATATATGCTCATCTTTTGGCTCACGCTTCTTTATAGCTATTTTATCTACCACTGGGTTATTATCTTTCGATATCATGATTTAACTTGTTAAATTCGGTAAATGGGTGAATATCAGAGCCCTAGGTTCCCGTAAGTCTCACGAGTCACGGGCAGACCCAGTAGAGTCTTGCGGATCGGTATAGAGACGTATGTACTTATCTTAAGGAGGTTATAGGGTGTTAAGAAACCTCTCTTCATTTATATTCTATCTTGAAACCGATGATGTACTTAAACTTATTCTTCTATTCTCTCACAGATGGTGAGGACGCGTGCATCCGATGTTCCTGATCCGTGAGATGCCGCTATCCTCGCCGTTCGAGGTCGTGGTAGAGGCCGGGGTAGGGCACCTGCACGAGGTAGGGGACGAGAGCGTCTTAGAGTTATACCAGTCGCACCACTAGAGGAACCTATCATTGAGAAGCAGGACGAGGTGCCTCAAGTAGCTCCTGCTCCAGTAGACTTTATGACGGCGCCGGGCTTCCAAGAGGTCATGGGCCATATGATGAGATTCATGGACACCATGTCCCAGGCTTGCCTATTTCCAGCAGATCCTGCCACTTCTCATGCAGGAGGGGGAGTCCAGACCCCTACCGCTCAGGCCGCAGGTCAGGCAGCAGCAGTACATCATACCTCGGGTACACCGCCCGTGGGTGGGATCCAGCCTGTAGCAGCAGCACCAAGGCCCAGGCCAGTTGCAGAGGATAATCCGCATAAGATGTTGGATAGATGGACTAGACTACGCCTTCCAGTCTTCGGGGGTGAGCGAGGTGAGGATGCCCAGGACTTCATCGATAGGTGCAGGGATAGACTGCATCTTGGAGTCTCATGGGGTCGACTAAACTACATTTCAGTTAGAGGGCAGAGCTCGCAGGTGGTGGCAATCTTATATACTCAGCAGGCCAGCAGGTTTTGTTCCGGTTACTTGGGAGCAGTTCACACAGATGTTCTTGGATATACATATTCCACCCTCGGAGAGGGAAGAGCTGCGGCGTCAACTTGAACACCTTGAGTTGGGGCAGATGTCAGTGATAGATTATGAGGCCAGGTATTCAGAGTTGTCACACCATGCACTCATGATATTTCCTACTAATGCTGAGAGAGTACGGAGATTTGTGGTTGGGTTACATCGAGGTATTAGAGCCACCATGGCCAGAGAGGTGGAGATGGGTACTCCGTATCAGCTAGTGGTAGAGATTGCTCGCAGGATCGAGGGTTGTCGGTTGCGGAGTAGGGAGCAGGGTCAGCAGGACAAAAGGGCTAGGTTCTCAGGAGATTTCAGGGATGCTCCAGCTAGGAGCAGGGGTCTGTTCGGGGGTGGTCAATCCAGCAGGCCTTCACACTCAGCAACTCCACTACCTCCTCGAGGTGGTTCAGTGAGGCCTCAGTTCAGTGCCATGCCAGAGCGTCTCTACCCTCCTCCATCCATCAAGAGTTCACCCAGTGGTTATCCTAGTCAGCAGAGATCCTCCAGTCCTTATCTTAGTGTTATGCCGAAGGGTCCACATCGCTCCCCGGCCATTCAGGACTCTTCTTCGGGGCAGATGGCTATGATATTTGGGGTTTGATATGGGTGTGGGGAGTCAGGTCATATGAAAATGTATTGTCCCAGGCTTCGGGGCAAGACAGTGCAGTAGGGTTACCAGCCTATGGGTTCAGCACCAGCAGTCTGGCCGCCTAGAGGTGGAGGTCAGGTCGGCAGGGGTCGTCCTAGAGGGGGAGGCCAGTCAGGAGGGGGTCAGCCAACTCCTGTTCATTCTGGGGGAGCTCAGTCTTCGAGTGCTACAACTAGGTTTTATGCCTTTTCGGCCAGATCAGATGTCGTGGCCTCAGACGCTGTGATCAGATGTATTATCTCAGTATGTGGTAAAGAGGCTTCAGTGTTATTTGATCTAGGGTCCACTTATTCATATGTTTCATTACTATTTGCTCATTTTCTGGATGTTCCTCGTGAGTCCTTGGGTTCTCCTTTATATGTGTCCACTCCTGTGGACGATTCTGTGGTGGTGGACAGGGTCGATCGGTCTTGTGTGATCACATTTTGCGGGTTCGAGACCAGAGAAGACCTGTTATTGCTCGACATGGTTGATTTCAAGGTTATTTTGGGCATGGATTTGACTATCTCCTCATCATGCTGTCTTGGATTACCATGCCAAGATAGTTACTTTAGCCATGCCTGAGTCGCCGAGGTTGGAGTGGAGAGGTTCTTCAGTTAGTGCATTCAACAGAGTTATTTCCTTCATGAAGGCTCGACATATGGTCGAGAAGGGGTGTTTGGCCTACATTGCCTATGTGCGGGATACCACTATCGAGTGCCCGATTATTGATTCGGTGCCAGTTCTTTGAGAGTTTGCAGATGTATTTCTTTCAGATCTTTTGGGCATGCCTCCAGACATTGATTTCTGTATTGATTTAGCTCCAGATACTCAGCCTATTTCCCTTCCCCCGTAACATATGGCTCCTAAGGAGTTGAAGGAGTTGAAGGAGCAGCTTGAGGAGTTGTTGTCCAAGGGGTTCATAAGGCCGAGTGTATCGCCATGTGGTGCTCCAGTGCTATTTGTGAAGAAGAAGGATGGCACTATGCGGATGTGCATTGATTATCGCTAGTTGAATAAGGTTACCATCAAGAACAAGTATCCTCTGCCGCGCATTGATGATTTGTTTGACCAGTTGCAGGGTTCTCGTGTGTTCTGGAATATTGATTTGAGATCGGGTTATGATCAGTTGAAGATTCGGGCTTCAGATGTTCCGAAGACTGCATTACGTACCAGATATGGCAATTATGAGTTCCTAGTGATGTCCTTTGGCTTGACTAATTCCCCAGCAACATTCATGGACTTGATGAATAGGGTATTCAGGCCGTATATTGATTCCTTCATCATTGTATTCATTGATGACATCTTGATTTACTCACGGAGCCTGGGTGAGCACGAGCAGCATTTGAGAGCTGTGCTTCCAACCTTGCGAGAGTAGAAGCTATATGCTAAGTTCTCCAAGTGTGAGTTCTAGTTAGAGTTTGTGGCATTTCTGGGGCATGTGGTATCCAGAGAGGGTATCAAGGTTGATCCACAGAAGATTGAGGCAGTTCAGAGTTGGCCGCGTCCTAATTCAGCTACAGAGATCAGGAGCATTTTGGGCCTAGCAGGCTATTATCGCCGATTCGTGGAGGGGTTCTCTTCTATTGCAGCTCCATTTACTAGATTGACTAAGAAGCATGACCCGTTTCGATGGTCCGACGAGTGTCAGGCGAGCTTTCAGAAGCTCAAGTCAGCATTGACCTCACCCCCAGTTCTGACATTCCCTTCCGGTTCTGGTATGTATACTGTGTATTGAGACGCTTCACGCGTTGGGTTGGGATGTGTGTTAATGCAGGACGGGAGAGTTATTGCTTATGCTTCACGCTAGCTGAAGGTTCATGAGAAGAATTACCTTGTGCACGACTTAGAGTTGGCGGCGATTGTACATGCCCTGACGATTTGGAGGCACTACTTGTGTGGAGTGTCCTGTGAGGTTTATACAGACCACCGCAGTTTGCAGCACTTGTTCAAGCAGAGGGATCTTAATTTGAGGCAGCGCAGATGGCTTAAGTTGTTGAAGGATTATGATATCACCATTCTGTATCATCCGGGCAAGGCAAATATGGTAGCAGATGCTTTGAGCAGGAGGGCAGAAAGTATGGGTAGCTTGGCCTGCATTACAGCTCAAGAGAGACCTCTAGCCTTGGACATTCAGTCCTTGGCTAATCGCCTTGTGAGATTAGACCTTTCGGAGCCTCGTCGAGTTCTAGCTCATGTGGTTCCTCAGTCTTCATTATTAGGAGAGATTAAGGCTCGACGATTTGATGATCCGTGTCTAGCAGAGCTTCGGGAGACAGTGGTCCAGGGTAGGGCCAAGGAGGTTACTTTGGGCGAGGATGTCGTTCTGAGACTCCATGGCCGTTTGTGTGTTCTTGATGTTGATGGCCTGAGGGAGAGGATTCTAGCGGAGGCGCACAATTCTCGGTATTTTGTCCATCCAGGTGCGACAAAGATATATCGGGATTTGAAGCAACATTACTGGTGGAGGTGGATGAAGAAAGACATTGTGGAGTATGTGGCGAGGTGCCTTAATTGCTAGTAGGTCAAGTACGAGCATCAGAGGCCAGGAGGCCTATTTCAGCAGATGCCCATTCTTGAGTGGAAGTGGGAGCGCATCACTATGGACTTCGTGGTTGGGTTGCCTCGGACGTTGCGGAAGGTTGACGCGATTTGGGTCATTGTGGATCGACTGACCAAATCGGCGCATTTCATTCCAGTGGCTACTACTTACACTTCGGAGAGGCTAGCCCAGATCTACATTCGGGAGAAGTCCAGTTGCACGGTTTGCCGGTGTCCATTATATCAGATCGATGTCCTTAGTTCACCAGGCACTTCTGGAGAGCATTGCACATTGAGATGGACACTTAGATAGATCTCAGCTCAGCATTTCACCCTCAGAGTGATGGCCAGTCGGAGCGTACAGTTCAGATATTGGAGGACATGCTCAGGGCTTGTGTGATTGACTTTGGAGGTCAATGGGACCAGTTCTTGCCTTTGGCGGAGTTAGCGTACCATAATAGTTATCAGTCCAGCATCGAGATGGGTCCATTTGAGGCTTTGTATGTTCGGCGGTGTCGTTCTCCTATCAGGTGGTTTAAGCCTGGCGAGGCTAAGTTATATGGCACCGATCTGGTAAGAGATGCTTTGGAGAGAGTGAAATTAATTCAGGAGAGGCTTCACACAGCTCAGTCCAGATAGAAGAGTTATGCGGATCAGAGGGCGCGGGATGTAGCATTTATGGAGCGAGATAAGGTGCTGCTGAAGGTTTCGCCGATTAAAGGCATGTTGAGATTCGGGAAGAAGGGCAAGCTGAGCCCTAGGTTTATAGGTCCTTTCGAGGTGTTGAGGCGAGTCGAAGATGTTGCTTTACCTCTCGCCTTATCAGGAGTTCATCCGGTCTTTCATGTATCCATGCTCTAGAGATATCACGTCGACTTCTCTCACGTGGTCGATTTCAGCACTATTCAGTTGGATGAGAAGGTGGGCTACGAGGAGGAACCAGTTGCTATTATTGATAGGCAAGACCGCCAGTTGAGGTACAAGAGAGTTTCTGCGGTAAAGGTCCAGTGGAGGGGCCAACCAGCTGAGAAGGCGACTTGGGAGTCCGAGGAGGACATACAGAGCAGATATCCACATCTATTCAGCACCTCAGGTACGATTCTAGACCAGTTCGAGGACGAACGTTTTTTCAAGAGGGGGAGAATGTAACGACACGACCGGTCGTTTTGCGTATTAGGGCCCCGATCCCCTAAATGAGACTTCCCATAGTGGCTTCGTGTGATTTATGACTTGCGGGTACGGGTGGTTTGGGATTTGGAAGTGTTTAGAGTGCTATAGGAACACTTGGTTCCTTAAGGTTGGTTTTTTTGGCCAAGGTTGACTTCGGACTTGGGCATATGTTCGGAATGGGGTTATGATGACCCGGGAGCGTTTCGACGCCCAATATCAAAATAAGAATTTCCTTAATCTTGAAATTTGGTTTGGAACGTGGTTTTTAGTTATCGAGGTCCGGATGGAATTTCGTGACTGGGAATAGTTCCGTTATGTCATTTATGATTTGCCTACAAAATTTGGTGTCATTCCGAGTAGTATAGGTCGGTTCGGCGCATTGTTAACGAATTCAAGAACTTAAAGCTCTTAAGTTTGATTCTAAGGGGGGGTTTTGAGGTGTGATTCTGAGTTTTAGCATTGTTTTGGGTGTTCCAAAGGCTCGAGCAAGTTCGTGGGATGATTTGGGACTGGTTGGAACGTTCGGTTTGAAGTTCTGAGGGCTCGGGTGAGTTCAGGGTAGGTCGCGGGATGTCTTTAGGCTAAAATATAGCTGTTGCAGGCCAGAGGGGTCAAATCCCTTAACCCACCACCGCGGTCCGTGGTCCTTTTTGTGCTAGCCGCGGTGGCGGGCTTCGCGGCCGCGGTCGTGTTTTCGCGGTCCGCGATGGAGGAGCTGGGCCACTGGTTCGACTTAGGAGGGTTATATCTTTTGATCCACATGGAAATGTGAGATGATTCAAAAACAAAAGTTGTAGCTCTTCCTGTCTAGTTTCTAGAAAGGTAAAGAAATCGTAAGATGGACATATGTAGAGAATGTTATGGCCAAAATACTAAAGTATGTCACTACAGTTATTTTTCTTTATTTTCTTCAGCTTTTCTTGATTTTTGCTAGCGCGGCTGCGGTCCTTTTTTCGCGGACTGCGGTGGGGGGCTGGGCCTGAGAGGAGTATAAATAAGTGGGATTTTCAGTTATTTTTTATTTTTCAAGACCCCAAATACATAAGAGGCGATTTTCCAAACAACCTTTCTTCTCCAAAACGTTGGTAAGTGATTCCTAACTCATTTTCTTCACTCCTTAGCTTCTTTTTACAAGATTTCATCCTAGAAACTAAGGTATTCATGGTGGAATTGACAATTTTTCGCAAACCTGAGATTATATAAATTTGGGGATTTAGACCTCAAATTGAGGTCGGATTCCAAAACCAATTATATATCCGGGCTCGGGGGCGAATGGGTAATTGGGTTTTGGTATGAATTTCGGGTTTGAGCGAGCGGGCCCGGGTTTGATTTTTGACTTCTGGGGAAAGACTTTAGAAAACTCACTTCCATGCATTAGAATTGATTCATTTAGCATTTATTGATATAATTAAGTAACTTGTGGCTAGTTTCGAGTCCTTGGGAGACGAGTTTGGAGTTTCGGGCGCATTCTCGGCCCGGAAAGTAGGTTCGACTTGAGGTGAGTCTCCTTTCGAATCTTTTAAGAGGGAATTGTCCCCCTAGGTGATTTAAATGCTATGTGTACTTGTTTGGGGTCTACGTACGCACCAAGTGACGAGAGTCCGTACGTGGCGGCTATTATTGTTATGTCCGGGTAGTTAGGCCCGCATCATGCCTTATAATTTCCTTGAAATGACTTATGTGTTATGAACACCTGTGGTGCGTAGTAGTTTTTTCTCTAAGACTTTGTGGAATTTGACTTGAAGAGTATTCATAATATCTATGGAATCGGGTCGTACGCCACGGCGGATTTGAAAGGTAATTGTAC
The DNA here is from genome assembly GCA_005239495.1 of Nicotiana undulata. Lineage (NCBI taxonomy): Eukaryota > Viridiplantae > Streptophyta > Magnoliopsida > Solanales > Solanaceae > Nicotiana > Nicotiana undulata. The sequence continues at coordinate 17,354 of ML247818.1, forward strand.
ATATATGGGATCGGGTCGTACGCCATGGCGGATTTGAGAGGCTGATGTAGTTGAGGCGTACCAAGAAACTCGTCACATCCTTCTTGCTTTTTTTGTGGTGGTAATTCATGGATGGCTTTAACCTTTGACGGGTCCAACTCTATTCCCCGGCGACTGACGATGAATCCCAACAATTTTTTGGCAGGAACCCTGAATGCATACTTAGCGAGATTTAGCTTTAGATTGTACTTCCGCAGTCGGTCAAAGAATTTCCTCAAATATTCTATTTGATCAGTGGCCTTCTTAGAGAAATTGTTGATCAAAATGTGTATATTTTGAAACGGGAAATCATCCTTGAGACTTGCTCTGTTTAGATCCCGATAATCGACACAGACTCTGAATTTCCCATCTTTCTTTAGAATCGGCACAATGTTGGTCAACCAGGTTGGATATTCAACTACCCTGAGGACCTTGTCTTTGATCTGCATAGTAACTTCCTTCTTGATTTTCAGGCTCATGTCAGGCTGGAATTTCCTGAGTTTTTGCTCCACTGGCGGACACATTGGATTTGTAGGTAACTTGTGAGCCACTATTGATGTGCTCAACCCCGTCATATCGTCGTATGACCATGCAAAGATATCTTCATATTCTTTTAGGAACCGAGTGTATTCTTCTTTCTCTGACGGTGACAAATGGATGCTTATGCGAGTTTCTTTTACGGTTTCAGAATCTCCCAAGTTGACTATCTCGGTCTCGTTTAGGTTGGACTTGGGCTTGTTCTCAAAATTCTCCACTTCCTTGACAATTTCTTCAGGTGTTACGTCCTCTTCTTATATTTGTTTTGAATCATTGTCCTTTTGGTGTGTTGTCTCATTATATGTCATAATAGTTAGTTCATCGCGATAAGAAATAGTAATGCTGTAGTGATAAATATATGAAAGAAAAATAGTAATAATAAAACATCAAGCCATTTAAAACGTCAAACAAAATGATTTCAATAACTCAAATAATACTTTTCGAAACGGGACATTGAAAAATAATATTTAAAACAAAATGCAAAAGAGGAAATCATTTTCAAAAGTAAGAAAATGTTATCAGCCTTGCTACCCCGAGACTAGTCTGGCCCTTGATGGTTTAAACGGTCCAGTTCTTGAGGAATTCTCACTTCTCCACTGTCTGGATAGTAAGGCCTTCTTCCTCCTCCTCCTCGACTATCACACAGATGTCCATATCATCGTCTTCCAAGAACAAATTCATCAATGGTTCCAAGGCTTCTTCTTCCTCTGATCCCCATATGATATCGGCCTGATGGAAGGTCTGATTCAGGTGCGGCACGGGTTTCTCTAGAGGGTAGTATGGACCACGCCATGGCGGCGACAAATCATCATATTCCTGCCATGTATATGGATATCAAAGCGCAAAAGTCGTGCCATGACGTTTCAGTTGTATTGGCTTGGAGATACCTTGGAGATTTTTACCAAGACCCTTACCAGGTTCGTACCCTATCTATGCTAGCATGCTTTCTATCTTGCTACTCCACCACTTATCCTTTTCGATTGCGTTAAGACGCTCGATGCGCTGGTAGGTTTATCCACCTATCTTCCTTTTGTTTTCTACCACTAGAACAGTCTGACTAGTGTAAATGGGGTTGCTCCCATCTCCATGGATGATCACTTCCTAATGGTTCCATTCAAACTTTATAGCTTAGTGCAAAGTAGACGTGACGGCTCCTGCAACATGTATCCAAGGCCGTCACAGCAGCAGATTGTAGGACGCGGATATGTCTAGCACATGAAATTCAACATCAAACCAGGTAGGACCCATCTGCAAGAACATATTAGTTTCTCCAATGGTGGCCTTTTGAGACCCATCGAGCGCTTTCACATTAATAGTCCCTACTCGTATTTCATGCAGACATTTGTCTAACCTCTTCAGAGTTGTTAGCGGACAGATGTTGAGGCTGGATCCTTCGTCTATCAGAACTCTGGCAATGAACTTATCTTCACATTGCATGGTGATATGCAGTGCCCTGCTGTGGATTAACCATTTAGGCGACAACTCGTCTTCATGAAAGGTAATCTTATGTCTTTCCATCACTTGTCCCACTAAGTTGGCCATTTCTCCGCTAGTAACGTTGTTAGGCACATATGCTTCATTCAGTACCTTCATTAGAGCATTCCTGTGTACCTCGGAATTTTGCAGCAATGACAAGATGGATATCTAGGCGGTAGTATTGTTCAGATGATCAACAACAGAGTACTCCCTATGTTGTAATTTCCTCCAGAGGTCATCCGGACCAGTTTCAATGACGGGTGGTTTGTCGGAAGCTTTCTTACCGGTCTCTCCCAAATGCTCAGGTGTGTAAATTCTGCCCGTTCTAGTCATTCCTTGTGCAGCGCAGGACTCTTCCATATTTTCCTTCCCCTTTCTTCTAGCCTCGGCAACATAATCCCAAGGTACAACGTTGGAACTGAAGGGCGGTGTGGATGTCACCGGCACAGTGAAAGGCGTGGCTACTTTAACCTCAAACGGTGCAGTTGCAACTACCGGTGGTGTCATTTCTACTTCAAAAGAAGCCGATGCAGCTATCTCAACTTCAATTGGCGGTTGTACCTATACTACAATGGGATTGAGTGTGACTGCAGGCTTCTTAGGGTCATGACCATCCCGAATAAGTCCGATTGATCCCTCGGGATCCCACTCTTCATCAATTTCTATTACATTGACTCCTTCACCCCTATGATCTGGGAGGGGGTTGTTATGGACATTGGGTTTGGTTTCCTTTGCTTGTATGGCCTTGGTATCAATCAGTGTTTGGATCTTGATTTTCAAGGTGCGACATTCATCAATAGTATGTCCTTTCATGTCGTAATGGTACGCACATGTCTTGTTTGGGTTGATCCATTGAGATGAGTTTTCCATAGCCACAGCGGGAATAGGGGTGACATATCCAGCAACTTTTAATCTTTCATACAACTCATCGATGGGTTCAACAATAGGGGTGTATTGTCTGGGTGGTTTGCGATCAAAATTGGGACTGGGTTTTTGGTAATTTGGATGAGCTGGAGGTGAATGATAATAGGATGGCTAGGTATTATAAGTGTGGTAGGCAGTAGCGGGTTGAGGATATCTAGGAGGTGAAGGTTTGTATGTGGGTGGAGGTGTTTGGTATACAAATGGAAATTTTGGACCTTGGGCAACCATTAGTGTCCCCACTTCTTTCTTCTTTGATATGTCACCTGATTGTAGTGCTTTGTCCGTGGCCTGCAGTGCCTCGAAATTTGTTACCATTCAACTTTTGATACCTTCCTCGATCCTTCTCCGAGCTTGATGATATCGGAGAACTTGTGATTATCGATTACCATTAACCTTTCGTAATATTGTGGGTCCTGAACCCTGACAAAGAACTTGTTCATTTGCTCTTCATCCAGTGCCGGCCTGACATTCGCTACTTCTAGATATAGAAGACACCTGGTGCATTTTCCGTGTTGAATCTGAAACTATCCATGAAGTCTGACGCCATGCTTACCCAATTAGCTCATTTCTTGGGATTTTGACTAATGTACAAAGAGAGAGCATCTCCAGTAAGGCTTCTCATGAACAACTTCATGCGAATCCTTTCGTCCTTTCCAACCCCTATGAGCTTGTCCCAGTAAGTTCTCAAATGAACCTTTATGTCACCCGTTCCATCAAACATTTTGAACTTAGGAGGTTTGTAACCCTCCAGCAATTACACATCTGGCTGAATGCAAAAATCCTCGTAATTCATACCTTCAATTCCTTTGCCACCTTCAACACACTGAAATCGGCTTGTGAGTTTCTTGAGCTCATCTGCCATGTTCTTATTGAGCAGGTCCTTCTCGGTGGATTCTGGTGTACACAAGGTTGGTTGAGTGGAGTGGGGTATGGTTTCCACGTATATTGGGTTGTTTTGGTGAATTTCAGGAGTTTGGGTATAGTGGTAATCATTGGTTAATTTTGGGGATCATGGATAGGCTATGGGGTATTCTTAGGAGTGTCACACCTCTTTTTTCCTCTCCTTTCGGATTAGTCAGGGTTTTGACATTATTGGGACAACTCATGTACTTTTGGGATAAGGGATGTGAAGGATTTGAAGAGTCGCCACCTAACGAATTAAGGTGTGTTAGGGCACCTACTAAGGGTCACTCATAACACTAATTATATAACTAGAGATTGGGTAAAGGCTTGAAATTACTTCAAGGGGAATGTGTTAGGCACCCTTCAAAGTCCAAAACTGTGGGTCCCAGCCAAACATACTTTGTGAATTTATCAAATAGCAAATAGACAGTCTAAGAACACATATGTGAAAACATAAAGGTTTGACAGGTTAGCAGAGTAAGCATACATATGTGATAAAGGGTAAGGTAAGTCCTAAGTTGTTTATCCTATAGGATCACATCTGTACGATGCTCGGTAATCACTCCTCAAAGAGGGGCTACACGTTGCATTAGCTCACATGTCACCATATCCTTATCTACCCATTGTCCCACCTCTTAGAGGTTATTAAGCGAATTTTTATTTAACGAGCTCTAAGGTTGCTGTTACCCGTCCCATCCTTGTGGTCCCGGAGGATTTTTAGGACCCTAAATATTGGCAGTTCTAGACAGACCCCTAAGGTTTAAAAGGACAAAATTCTAGGCGACAGGCAAGAACAAATAGGACTAACAAATAAGTGCATGAGGCAATTAAAAGCTCAAACTTACCTCCACACATAATGTAGATACACAACACGCCTCAAACACAAACAAGAGCAACTTTATTAGAAAGGATCCTAAATAGGGTGTCTAAGTGAATATCAATGCACAGAAATATGCAACTTTATTTATAAACTCAACGGCAGGGTCCTAATCAGTTTGCCTACTGATTATAAACCTGTGAGTCTTTAAGCAGTAAACACAATCAAAATAGTTTTCGAGTCTTATAAAGGTTAATTACCTAAGGCTTGCCTAGGCGTAAGATAATAATAGTTACAAGTTGTTTAAAATAGTTTTAAAATATTTAACCTACAACATGTTGTTCTAGGTGGTGTAAATCTCAGAATGAAGGGATTGATACCAGTTTTATTCAGAAACAATGACAGTCACCATGTGAGATTGTTTTATACCTTTCATGGTCAGTGACTTAGGTGTATTTAAACAGAACGCAAATAGAGTTCCTAATACATGATTTCTAAATGCACAGAAAAATGAAAGTTTCTTAAGACTTGATCCTTAAACGCACAGAGTTCCTAAGGCATGTCTTCTAAATGCGTACAAGTGTTACAGAACATGATGTCTGAATGCATAAACGAGTAACAGTTTTTATGTTAATGTTATTTATTGTCCTAGGAGCAAGATCCCTAAGTGATATGCTGATTCAACGCAAAAAAATAGGTTAGTGACGTATTAGATGCTGAAGCAGTAAATATGACACCTAAGAACATGATATTTAGTGCGTCTTTAGCATGATTTGGATGAACATATTAATCCTAAAACATGGATTCTAATGCAGATATAAAGAATGTAAAGCCTAAGGCATACTTTCTGCCCAATGACATTTACAGTTTTATACAACTAGTCCTCCCAATTTCACTAGAAATTTCCAATATCTGTTTACAATAATTATTACAAATCAATAGCTGAATAAATTACATAATAAAATAAAAAAGAAGAAGTTAACTATAGGGAGCCTAAAGCAGGACCAAATGTATCCTGAGGATACCATGCCTCCATAACCTCATATGCCAAGAGTTTATAGCCAATCTCATGTCTGGGTGTGTCAGAGTTCCCTAAGGATCTCAAGGATCCCGGGCAGTGCTCACACCAAAATTTTCATAGAAAGAACTGAGTAAGTGCAGTGTGAAAAGGCCAACCCCAGTGTGTCAGAGTTCAGAAGGATCTCACAGGGATCCTTAGGCAGTCACACACTAGAGGGGCAGAACCTAGCGACTTAAGAGTAGAGTGAGAGTGCTTGACATAGTTTTGAAAAGGTTTTGATAGGAAAATAGTACTGAAAAGGACTCAGTTGAGTGAAGAAGTCTTATAGAAATAGGAGTTGATTAGTAGTAAAATAGATTGAACAAGAACAATGTAAACACTTGAAGGATCAAATAAACAACAGAATAACTCAAAGCAAACAGGTTCAACAGTCTTTCACACTGAGATATTGGGAGTTGGGAACATATACCACACACATAGTGAAACACATAATAAACACAAGCACAACAGCTTATGAGGAGTTTTATAGGACTGAGGAGTAGCTAATAATACATACATAGTACAAGTATAAGAATTTCAGAACAAACAGTTGAGAATATAGTGATACTAAACAGAATAAAGCATGGAATCAACACTACTTAGGGTAACAAATTACTTTGCAAAACAGGTTCATACTAGAAATTACGTAACCAAGTAGATAAGCATTCAAACATACACAGATAGGGTGGAGTCAGGGTAGACATACTATAAAGGTAATAGGCAGGTTCATAAACATGATGATAAGTTGAATTAAGACAGAACTAATATTCTGGGTGAAACAGTGATGTAAACAGTTCGATTACATATTGAAAAGCCAAATAATAAACAGAAATAGACTGGTAATTAGTAAACTAAAGCAGTAAGGGAGCACATATGTCACGACTCAAACCGATGGGCCGTGACGGGCACCCGATACCTTACTCGGCCGAGTACTAACGTGACGTATCTTTCTTATTACATTATCCTATGCACATGACATACGGGCCTAATAGGCAAACATAATCATTTATAAATTCAAAACATAGGCCGACAAGTCCATAAAATCTTTCATGTATACGACATATGTCTACAAGCCTCTAAGAGTACATAAATGTCATAAAGGTCAGGATAGAGTTCCGCCATACCAAACAATACACGTCTAAATCATACTAACCAAACAAGCGACTCCGAAGCAAATGGAATGCACCAACATCTTTCGCTGAGTTGATAGCCTACTTGGAGGGATCTCGACCTGTCTATCGGGACCTGCAGGCATGAAACGCAGCGTCCCCACGCCAAAGGGACGTCAGTACGAATAATGTACCGAGTATGTAAGGCACAAAAATAAGTACATAAGAGACATGGAAGAAATATAGAGTACATGACTCAACCTGTAAGCCTGAATAACTTTGTAAATCATAAATTACTTTTAGCGTCATACATATGCGTATGAATGTCATATCGTGCATAGGTACATGTTTCATAACATCATCAGCCTCTGGGGGCATCCCATCATATCATATCGGCCAGTGTGGGAAAAATCATCATCGTATACCAGCTGATCAGGTGGTGGTGCATATGTAACGCCATAACCTTTCCCATATCCCATATACATATATATACATACAATATACGCGTATATAACGCCGTTTGAATCATATTTCAGCCACTGTGGGCAACATCATCATCATCATATACCAGTTGATCAGGTGGTGGTGCGTATATAACGCCATAACCTTTCCCATATCCCATATCCATATATATACATACATATATACGCGTATATAACGCCATTTGGTCATGGGTCAATGCATGAAAAGTACGTTAATAAAATCTTTCGGAGCTTCATAAGACCCTTTGCCTTTGAGTAATATCATAAAGTAAACTCTTTTCAACTTTCATATTTTTCTGAGACCCATGAACATATGATAAAATTTTATAACACATGGAAATTTAAGAACATAGATATCTCTAATACTTCTATGAATAGATTCATTTATAGAATTTGTGCATTTGCATGTTTAGTTCGTATTGCATGGATCACGCCAAAAGAAAGAAGGGATAGCCTTAATATACCTGGAGTAGGAAAAATCCGTATAATATTTTTTGTTGGAGAATTTGATTGTAATAAATCTCGTTGTTGATGTCTTGTAAGAGCTTGAATTGTAAAAATTCCTAAGGTTCTGTTATGAAGGTAGTTTTCTAAGCAATTTCATTGCCAAGGTGAAAAGCTCACATATGAATTGCTAACAGAACGTTTTGAATTCAATATGGGAAACATTCTGATTGCAAGAATTTTGGTTGAAAAACGTTTGGGTGTAAAATGGCTTAATGTTGGATTTTTTAGAGTGTCTTAATTATTACTTGCTGGCTAACGTTTTGGATGATAGGAATAGACAAGGTTTGATTTTAGTGGGATTGTATATAAGACATAGTAAAGGTGAAGTGTCTTGAAATTAATAAGGTATGTTGCCACCTAATCAAAAAATGACTAAGAGTCATTGTTTCGAAATTGGTTGGCTGCCACGATTTTGGAGGGGTGGGGTGAGAATTATTAATCTTTATCCCCTTATTAGGTAATTAGGTAATGTTCCGTTATCCGGTAATTAATCAATTACCCGCATAATTTAAAAATTATCCCAAATTACTTTGAATACTACTTATTTTTAATACACTTTATATATCCCACTATAATGGGCATATGGTACCTTGTATGGTACTAGTCCGTAAATATCTGAATTAACGCTCGGCCCGTATTTTATCCTCATATGCCAAACTTGGACATTTTCTTTGACTTGCTTCCCCTATCACCTTCACGAATTTACTCATCACTTGTGAAATAGCATAATCCTTATATTCTCCAACTAATCTTTTCCTTGGACTGATGTCAATTACCTTACGACAAATTCAACGTACAATACTACAAGGTTCAGCATCGCTGTAGCTTAATACCGCGAAGCATAACATCACCGCAATATATATTGCTGCAGAGCATACCGTCGACGTAATACTGCGGGGCGTAACATTATTTCCCCCTTTGGAACATTTGTCCTCAAATGTTGACTGATGCACTTATCATTTTCATAACTTATAGCTCTTGTGAATACCTTGATACTCTCCTTGCCATTTAAGCAATTGCTTTGTGAATAAATCTAAGTCTAAGGTACTCTCCCCTATAGTTTTTTTTCTTATATCATGACTTGTGGTCGAAATCTTTCTAATCTCGCAACTGCTGCTACCTCCTGTCAAGCAGCATGTATGACCCTAGCTTTGTGAGTGCGCTTATGCGATTAATATTTCCTTTTTCCTTTTAGATTTTAGTCAATCTCTAGGCCTTACTTTGTAAACATATAAAAGGCTTAATATGATGCCTTTCTGGGCATCTATAGGCGTACTGAAGTTCTTCGCTCAATACTGTCACGACCCAGAATCCTAATCTGGGTCGTGATGGCGCCCAACGACGGGGTTAGGCAAGCCAACCCAAATTACACTAAGTGTTACCCTTCCCATCTAATTAAACAAGTCAACATTTACAAATTTTAAATAGTTAAACATGATTATAGCTTGACATGGAAATAAATCATATGCATGTATGTACAACCCAAACCCAAAATATATATAGACACTACGCGTGTGTGCTAGGAACTAGTGTCACGAGTGTCATGGGCAACTACTGAATATACAATGACTACAATATATACAAAGTCTCAGTCTGAATGAAATGGACATAGAATATAACAAAAGAACTCCAGGGTGCTGCTAGGAAGTCGCCGGGAAAGCAGCTCACCGTGAAGTATGACCACGCTATCAATATCAAGAACCGGTCTGATAATCAGACGTACCAGCCTCCGAACTTGTACAGTCAAGTACAGAAAAGAAAAGAAAGTGCAGCATGAGTACATATTAAATAAATATGTACCTAGTGAGTATCCCGCCTAAACTCGAAGAAGTAGTGACGAGAGGTCGACTGGATACTCACTAAAGTCCAGAAATAATAACATATGATGGAATATAATGAAATACAGTAGGCATGTCAGGAAATAAGCAACAAGTACATATCAGGAGCAGAAATCCAAACAACTACTGAACTAAACAATAAAGCACTTTCAAGGGTAAGACCACCGAACGAAACAATAATCACAAATTCTTAGATCCGCCGTGGCGTACGGCCCGCTCCCATATGGTACCTTCTAAATTGTCGTGGCGTACGCCCTGATCCCATGTGTATATCACAATTATTCCTCAACACTGCGTGGCGTACGACCCGATCCCATATATTTCAAAATTTCTCAGCACTGCCATGGCGTACGGCCCGATCCCATATAATTCACAATTTCTTTTCAACTCTGCCGTGGCGTACGACCCGATCCCATATATACATAATCACTCTCAAACCTACCATGGCGTATGACCCGATCCCAATATCTTACAATACTTACTTTCCATAACAAATTCCTTGCCATTCAACAATTTTCCATAAAGCCTCAGAGGAACAACACTAGAAAAAACATAATCTCATAGTACATATGGCATCACAATAAATCATATAAAGCATTACAAGGAAAACATAGCAGGCATTACGAGAAAAGTATATAAGGCATTACGAGAAAGCATACAAGTCATGATGTGGGCCTAACTAACCGGACATAACAATAATAGCCGCTACGTACGGACTCTCGTCACTTGGCGCATACGTAGCCCCCAAACAATTTACACATAGCATATACATCACCTATGGGGACAATTCCCTCTTACAAGGTTAGAAATGAGACTTACCTCTTGTCGAATCTACCGCTCGGACCACAATTGTGCCCGAAACTCCAAACTCTAAACCCGAGGACTCGCAACTAGTCAAAAAGGGGGTACAATTGAATCAATGCATGCACAATGTGGGAAGTTATCTTAGCTATTCAATAAAATCGCTATTCTTGAAGAATTCCCAAATTCCAACCCCGGTCCCGCATGATCAAATTCCAAAAATTCTCGAAGGGATCACTCACCCATAGCCTAAGGATGATTAAGGTGTGATTTCTACTTGAATTCAAGGCCTAAAATGGAAATCACAAAATCCTAAAGAACCCTAAAATTACTACCTAATTCTATGATTTTAGATAATTTAACTAGGAATTAATGTGTGAAACTAGTAAAACAATGGAATTTACTTACCTCAATAACAGTGGTGGAAGGTTCCTTGAAGATCTCTCTAAAAACTTTAGGAGGAAGATGAAAATGGAGGTAATATGCTATGTTCCGTATTTAACAACACTGCCCAGGATTTCCATAACTGCGATCGCGACAAGGGCCCTGCGATCGTGAAGGACAACTGGCCAGACCTCTACGATCGCGGCACAGGTCCTGCGATCGCGAAGGCCAGCTAGCCGGACCTCTGCGATCGCGGCAGAGGTCCTACGATCGCGAAGAACAAACTCACCCGGCCTAGATACGACTCAATGCGATCGCAAGAAAAGGCTGCGATCGCGAAGGTGTTGAACCCAGACCTCTGCGATCGCAAAGGGGAGGCTGCGATCGCAGAGAACAATCAACAGCCGAGCAAAATCCTTCTCCACGATCGCAACCCACCTTTTGCGATCGCAGAGAAGGAAACCAGATAGCAGAAATTTCTGGTTTTTCTAACTTAGCTCTCGGGGGTCTAAAACACACCCGAGCCCCTCGGGACCGCGTCCAAAAGCAGCGGCAAGTCTGTATTCGTGATACGGACTCGCTCGAACTTCCGGAACATGAGAAACAACAACGAACCTCAAAATTCAACCCCAAACCAAATTGAATCAACTTAAGAACTTAAGAAATTCTAGAATTCAATTCAATGCGCCGAACCGCCCTATAATACTCAAAATGACTTCAAATTTTGCAGACAAGTCATAAATGACATAACTGAACTATTCCCGGTCTCGGAATTTCATTCGGACCTCGGTAACATAACATCAAATTTCAAGTCAAATTTCAAATTCTATGAAAATCCTCAAAACTTCATTAACTCTAATTTTCCCATTTTGATCCGAAACCCGTCAAATCAAGTTCGTTTCTTACCAAATTTCATAGATAACTTAAATAACACATATTGAACCTGTTCCGGGCTCCGAACCCTATCACGGGCCCGACAGCACAGGTTTCACATCAAGGTTCATTTTCATAAGCATTTAATATTTTCAGAAAATAATTTTCTTTTTTAAAATTTATTTCTCAGACTTGGGTCCCTGGAATACGATTCCGGGCATACGCTGTCACGACCCAAAACCTGGTTCAGGTCGTGATGGCACCTAACGGCGAGGTTAGGCAAGCCAACATATAAATCCCCAGGAGTTACTATCCCAGAACTCGATATTCCAGTTATTTACAATTTATAACAAATAAAATGCGTAATGTAGCAGCGATATGAGGTATGGCCGTAGATACAAGCTGAACCACAACTAGGCCAAATATGTACAACCCCGAAACCTAACATAACTACAACAAGTGAGTGCCAGGACTAGTGTCACAGTGTCAACGGGCGGCTACATAGATACCACAACTGAAATATATAGACATAAATATACAAGCCTCAGTCTAGGACAAAAGTCTGAGCAAAATGAAACTAGAAGGCTCCAGGGGTGCTGCCAGGAGGACGCTAAGAAGACAACTCACCGTATGGAGGGACACCGCGATCAGTATCTATCAGCAGACGGACGACCAGACGGACCAGCCTCAAGACCTGCACAACCAAGTGCAGAAAAGAAAAGAAAAAGCAGCATGAGTACATATAAACAAATATGTACCTAGTGAGTATCCCGTCTAAATTCGTAAAGAGTAGTGACGAGAGGTAGAATATATATCCACTAAGGTCCGGTACATAATAAAATAAGGTACACGCCGATCAATAAATAATGTGAGAAAAATACATCAAGTATATGGACATGTAATCAACAAATAGGTAACTAATCTCAAACATAACCTTTCTTTGTAAGCTGATCATATGTATCACTTGTTTTCTTTCTCATTATCTGAAATGTCTTATCTTATTATCTCAATTGTTCACTTTCCAGTACTCAGTATCGTTTCTCAACTCACCATCGTACGATCCCAACTCAATGCAAATGCTTGTATATATATATATAACCGACACGGACAAGACTATCGGCCGAAGTCATAAGGGTGGGTCATAAGGACTGACTCGGTCATAAAGCTACACACGCTCGCGAATCATACCTGCGACTCGTGCGCTGACTCGATAAAGTAAATCTCCACGCTCGCGAATCATATCTGCGAATCGTGGGCCAATATCTCTCCCCGCTCGCGAATCATACCTGCGACTCGGGGGCCAATGACATAAATATATATATACTCTCCCGATCACGAATCATACCTGTGACTCGGGGCCAATGTTGTAAAGTAAAACCCTCCCCGATCACGAATCATACCTGTGACTCGGGGGCCGATAAAAATAGTAGTATAATTCTTCCCTGATCACAAATCAAACCAGTGACTCAGGGGCTGGTAAAATAAGTCTGATTTCTCCATGATCACGAATCAAACCTATGACTCAGGGGCTGATGAAAAAAAGTGTAATTCCTCCCTGATCACGAATCAAACCTATGACTTAGGGGCCAGTAATGAAAATATAAGTTCTCCCCGATCACGAATCATACCTGTAACTCGGGGGCCATGAATGCATGAATGTATATATATGTGGATATGTAGACACCATGGTACCAACTCATCAACGCTCAACGGGATCGGATATTCGCATCTCTCTTGATAGTCAAAGGTAGGATTTTATATAATATTATCCTCTTTTCTCATAATATCACCATGCTGGAATAATTCAAGTATAGGATGGATTTAGAATCACCTTCATTTTTGCTCAATAGCTCAGGATCAAGATTTATCTCATTTACTCCGTTCTCTTTATCAATTATATCAGGAGTAACACAATTAATCAACTGATGAAATTCATAACTCTTATCTGAATAATATGTACATTTACTCAAAGCTATCATAGCTCCATTTCATCATATATCGGGAATTAACTTGTACAAGGCATTAGATAATATCAAACAAACAGCTAGAACATGCTCGTGGGTCCTACGGCTACCCAACATACACTATAGATGCCACGTACGGACTCTCGTCACGTGGTACGTACGCAACCCCCTCAATAATCACAATTAGCAACAAGGAGCCTAGGGGACGTTTCCCCCTTACAAAGTTTGGAAAGGAGACTCACCTGGACAAGTACTACTTCGGTCTATGGACAAATCGACAAGATACACGAATCCTCCAAATTACCCTCGATGGCTCGCAATTGGTGTTTCCAACTTCAAGCCTCGGCGTCCGAAAAATTACGTTTCTTGAAGAAATGCGCTATACATTGTCTAAGGATCAAGATTAACTCAATTAATCATCCTATAATAGCTCAAAAAATCAGATTTTGAATTTTCTCAAAAACCCTTATTTTTTTCCCAAACCCACTTATGAATTTTCTTGATTTATGAAAGTGGAATTCCTCAAGAATCGAAGTTATAAACATGCGGGAAGCCAAAGAATCACGTACCTGAGTTAATCACTCGCTAACAGTGATCTGGAGCTCTTGGGGGTCTTAACAATGGAGGAAAAACGAGTTTGGGAAGAAAATTAACGGAGTTGGCCTTTTATAGAACTGCCCAGCAGTTCTCGCTCCTGCGGCCTTTGGATCGCGGGTGCGGACTCGCACTGGACCTTAACCGCTGAAACTGTCTTGGACCTCAACTGGCGGTCCTGCCTATCAATAATAGCCACAGGCTCTTCCTCATAGCCCAACTGCTCGTCTAGCTTAATAGTACTATAATCGATCACATGGGAGAAGTCTGCGAGATACCTCTGAAGCATCGAAACATGAAAAACTGGATGAACTCCTGATAGCACTGGAGGCAAAGCAAGTGTATAAGCAACATCACCAACTCGCTCTAACACCTCAAATGGGCCTATATACCTACGGCTCAACTTTCCCTTCTTCTCGAATCTCATGACGCCCTTCATCGGCGAAACTCTTAGCATAACCTGATCCCCCTCCATAAATGCTACATCTCGAGCCCGCTGATCTGCGTAGCTCTTCTGCCTTGACTGAGCTGTGCGAAGTCTCTCCTGGATAATCTTCACTTTCTCTAAAGCATCCCTGACCACGTCAGTACCATATAGCCTAGCCTCACCAGGCTCAAACCACCCAATCGGAGAACGGCATCGGCGACCATATAAAGCCTCGAATGAAGCCATCTGGATGCTGGTCTGATAACTATTATTATATGCAAATTCTTCCAAAGGCAAGAACTGGCCCCACTGACCTCCGAAACCAATCACACAAGCCCTGAGCATATCCTCCAGAATCTGAATTGTACGCTCTGACTGGCCGTCAGTCTGAGGGTGAAAAGCTGAACTGAGGTCTAATCGAGTACCCATCTCCCGATGCAAAGCTCTCCAGAAGTGTGACGTGAACTGAGGACCTCGATCTGAAATGATAGATAGTGGCACGCCATGCAACCTGACGATCTCACGAATATAGAGCTGAGCCAACTTCTCTGTAGTATAAGTAGTGGCCACAGGAAGGAAATGCGCCGATTTGGTCAATCTATCAACAATGACCCAAACCGCGTCAACCTTCCGCAAAGTCCCAGGCAACCTGACACGAAGTCCATGGTAATGCGCTCCCACTTCCACTGAGGAATGGGCATCTGCTGCAATAAACCTCCTGGCCGNGCCTGCCCTGAAGTCTCAAAACATCGTCCTCGCGTAAAGTAACATCCTTGGCCATGCCCTGAATCACAGTATCCCGGAGCTCTGCTAGACGCGGGTCATCAAAATGTCGAGCCCTGATCTCCCCAAGCAATAAAGACTGAGCTATCACATGTGCCAAGACTCGACGAGGCTTTGAAAGATCTAATCTCTCTAACTGATTGGCCAAGGACTGAATGTCCAAGGCTAAAGGCCTTTCCTCAGCTGAAATATAGGCTAAACTCCCCATGCTGGCTGCACGCCTGCTCAAAGCATTCGCTACCACGTTTTCCTTGCCCGGATGATACAAAATTGTAAGGTCATAGTCTTTCAACAACTTAAGCCACCTCCGCTGCCTCAAATTAAGATCTCTCTGCTTAAGCAAATACTGTAAACTGCGGTGGTCCGTATAGACCTCACAAGATACACCATACAGGTAATGCCGCCATATCTTCAAAGCATGAACGATCGCTGCCAATTCCAAATCATGAACAGGGTAGTTCTTCTCATGAACCTTCAGCTGCCGCGAAGCATAAGCAATAACTCTGCCATCCTGCATCAAAACACATCCCAACCCGACGCGTGAAGCGTCGCAATATACTGTATAGGGCCCTGACTCAGAAGGTAATGAAAGAACTGGTGCTGATATCAAAGCTGATTTGAGCTTCTGAAAGCTCGCCTCACAATCATCGGACCACTGAAATGGGGCATTCTTCTGAGTCAATCTAGTCAATGGAGCGGCAATAGAAGAAAATCCCTCGACAAAGCGACGATAATAACCTGCCAAACCTAGGAAACTCCTGATCTCCGTAGTTGAAGTAGGGCGAGGCCAACTCAGAACTGCCTCAATCTTTTGTGGCAACCTTAATACCCTCACCTGATACTATATGGCCCAAGAACGCTACGGACTCTAGCCATAACTCGCACTTGGAGAACTTAGCATATAGCTCCTGTTCTCGCAAGGTCTGAAGCACTACTCGCAAATGCAGCTCATGCTCACCCAAGCTCCGCAAATAAATAAAAATATCATTAATGAAAACAATAACGAACGAGTCAATATAAGGCCTGAATACCCTAGTCATCAAATCCATAAAAGCTGTTGGGGAATTAGTAAAGCCAAAAGACATCACCAAGAACTCATAGTGACCATATCTGGTGCGGAATGCAGTCTTCGGAACATCAGAAGTCTGAATCCTCAACTGGTGATACCCCGATCTCAAGTCAATCTTGGAGAACACACGCGCACCCTGAAGTTGATCAAATAAATCATCAATTCTGGGCAGAGGATACTTATTCTTGATAGTTACCTTGTTCAGCTGGCGATAGTCAATACACATACGCAAAGACCCATCTTTCTTTTTCACAAAAAGCATAGGAGCACCCCAAGGCGACACACTAGGCCTGATGAGACCCTTGGCCAATAAATCCTCTAGCTGCCCCTTCAACTCCTTTAGCTCATTAGGAGCCATACGATAAGGAGGGATAGATATAGGCTGAGTATCTGGTGCTAGATCAATGCAGAAATCAATATCCCGGTCTGGAGGCATGCTTGGAAGATCTGAGGGAAACACATCCGAAAAGTCACAAACGACAGGTACTGAATCAACAGTAGGAGACTCGGCGGTAGCATCCCACACATAAGCAAGATATGATAGACACCCTTTCCCGACCATGTGTCGAGCCTTTCTGAAAGAAATAACTCGGCTGAAAGAACTAACTGAAGAACCTCTCCACCCTAGCCTCGGCGAGTCGGGCATGGCTAACGTAACGGTCTTGGCATGGCAATCCAAGATGACATGATGAGGGGATATCCAATCCATGCCCAAAATAACCTCAAAATCAACCATATCAAGCAATAATAAGTCGGCTCTGGTCTCAAAATCA
>MDKH01023408.1:0-18559 GCA_005239495.1 Nicotiana undulata
CTTTATTTAGTTGCATTTTCATGCATGTTTAATACTTTAAAATTATAAACAAATCATAAAAAATTGTCACATTTTTCATTTCATGTCATCTTAGGTTTAATTTGTATTTTTAGGAATTAATCACTCTTTAATTGATAGATTAATATATAAAAGTCACAAAAATATACATTAACATTAATCAATTAGTCTAATTGATTAGTTAAAATGCTAATTAGGTCTTTTGCGAAATAAATTCAATTAGTAGTAATGTGGCCATTTTTGAAAGAACAAATTTGTCTCTTGTTTCAAATTGGCCCAATTTCAGGGCCCAAAATCACAGGCTTAACCAGATTTCCCCACATTAAAATACCATATATCCCTCCTCTCTTCTATATATCTATTATACCTAAAAGACCTAGAACTAGACCTAATTTAAGAATCACATCCCCTCCCTTACAAAAACAGCAACGGCGCAGCCCCTTCCCTTCTTCTTCTTCTTCACTCTCATTTCTCCAAATCACCCACAAACACGCGCTAGAGACGAACCAAGACCTAGCCGCACCTCTTCGAGGAGACCCAAAAATTCTTTCTGTTGGAGCAGCTAACCGACCCCCTCCCATGGCAAAACACCAAGCTGGTCGTCGTTGATGCTCTCAAAGAAGAACGAGAGAGACGGACGCCCCAATTCCCCTTTCCAAACAAACCACTTCCCAATTCAATCATCATCCCATCCCTTCTCCATTTCATTTATTGAATGTGGTCGTACGCGCACACACAGTAAATATAATTCTTGTAACTATATAGTTGGAAAAAATCAGAAAAGGAGTTCGAGAGAGAAGGAATATTTCGAAAATTGAAGCGGTCGAAGGTTGTGATGACCCAAAAGGTCATCCTAGGTAATTCACGCTAAATCTGTGTTCCGAGGCATCGAAAGCCTCCGTTAATTTCACCTCAATATGCGTGCGTAGCCCGATCAGGTAGCCGGGAAGCTTCCATGTGAAAAGTTGTTAAAGATGGGATTTTTGAATTGAATAATTGAAGTTGACTTTGGTCAACATTCTTGGTAAACGGACCCGGACCCATGATGTGACGGTCCCGGAGGGTCCGTAGGACCATATGGGACTTGGGCGTATGCCCGGAATCGAATTCCGAGGTCCCAAGCCCGAGAAATGAGTTTTTGAAGAAAATTATTTTCAGGAAATAATAAAGGATTGTGAAAATGAGTAATTAATTAAAACCGTGTTACCGGGCCTGGATTACGGTTCCGGAGCCCGGAACAGGTTTATTATATGTTATTTGTCCTATCTGTGGAATTTGGTGTAAAACAGGCTTGGTTTGATTGGTTTCGGATCCAAATGAGGAAAAATGGAGCTAATGAACTTGTGGGGTTTCTAAAGAATTTGAAATTTGGCTTGAGAGGTGATTTTATGTTCCCGAGGTCCGAATGAAATTCCAAGACCGGAAATAGTTTTGTTGTGTCATTTATAACTTATCTGCAAAATTTGAAGTCATTCCGAGTGGTTTAGGCCGGTTCGGCGCGTTGAAGTGAATTCTAGAATTTCAAAGTTCTTAAGTTTGATTAATTTGGTTTTGGGGTTTGAGTTCGAGTTCCGTTGTTGTTTTTCATGTTCTGAAAGTTCGAGCGCATCCGTATCATGAATACAGACTTGTCGGTGCTTTTGGGCGGGGTCTCGAGGGGCTCGGGTGTGTTTTGGACCCCCGGGAGCTAAGTTGGAAAAACCAGAAAATCTGCTATCTGGTTTCCTTCTCTGCGATCGCAGAAGGTGGGTTGCGATCGCGGAGAAGGATTTTGCTGGGCTTGTGATAGTTCACTGCGATCGCAGCCTCCTCTTCGCGATCGCAGACCGTTTCTTGCAATCGCATTGAGTCGCGTCTGGTCCGGGTGAGTTTGTTCTTCGCGATCGCAGAGGTCTTGCCAGTTATTCTTCGCGATCTTAGGACCTCTGCCGCGATCGCAGAGGTCTGGCCAGTTGGCCTTCGCGATCGCAGTCCTCTTGTCGCGTCTGCAGTGAAGGAATCGCTGGGCAGTGTTATTAAATACGGGCATTAGCCTCATTCCACCATTTTTCATCTTCCTCCTCAAGATTTTAGAGAGCTTCTCAAAGAACCTTCCTCCATTAAAATTGAGGTAAGTAAATTTCATAGTTTTATTAGTTTCAAACACTAATTCCTAGTTAAATTCACTAATAAATCATCTAAAAATCATAGAATTAGGGGACTTTGGTATTTTTCCATGTTAGGCCATGAATTCTTTCATAAATTACATAACTTCGATCCTTAGACTCCGGGTAATTGATTCCTTCATGAATTTTTGAAAAATCCGAACGTGGGGGGAGGGGGGGGTCAAATTTTAGTATTGTCGGAGGAATAGTAGGAAAAGTATAATTTGGCTTGGGAATTGGTTTATTGAGTACTTATTAATGATTATAAATCCATTATATCTAGATATTCCCGATTCGAGTTGAATTCGAGAGGAAAGGCTGTGATCGAGGCTTGACCTGCATTTTTTTTGGAGCCAAGGTAAGTGTTTGGCTTAACCTCAGCTTGAGGGATTAGGTATAGAGTCTTACTTGTTATGTGAAATGCATGTCCAACGTATAGGCGTGGTGACGAGTGCCTATGCGTTGCGGTCAAGCATGCCCGTGAGTCACTTGTGATGAAACTTGTTATGTTCTTAAGTTTCTCCGCCCTGTGAGTAATTGGTGAATTAAAAGTGGTACCTTGATGTTGTTTCATGACGTGGAGAGTTATTGAGTGACTTATTTCAGTTGAGGTTTACACTGTTGAATTTGTAATTCTGACGCGAGATTGGTTATAGCTTAGACCCTTGTCAGGCACTTGTTTATGTTGTAATTGATGATTTCTCCTGCCGAGGAAATCGAATTGTATTGATGTATTTCTATGCACTTGGGACTTCTTAGCATTGACTTTCACTCTATGTTGTTGCTTTGTGTTATTATATATGCACGAGGGGACATTCCGTGCCGAGTGATTGTGAGGTGATGCACGAGGGGACATTTTGTGCCGAGTGTTATTATATATGCACGAGGGGACATTCCGTACCGAGTGATTGTGAGGTGATGCACGAGGGGACATTCCATGCCGAGTGTTATTATATATGCACGAGGGGACATTCCGTGCCGAGTGACTGTGAGGTTATGCACGAGGGGACATTCCGTGCTGAGCGTTATTATATATGCAAACGAGGGGACATGCCGTGCCTTTTCTGTTCATTATATGTTTGAGAAGTTAAATTTCTGCCTTGTCTTTACGTTTCATTTATTACTCTGTTCGGCTGTGCTAGTACATTGTTACCCCTATCCTCCTAGCATTTTCTCCCCGTATCTGCCTTACTTGCTTATTTCTGTTGCCACTCTTCCTGTATTATATAAAATTGCACAGGTACATATGTTGTTTTGGTCCTAGCCTCGTTACTACTTCACCGAGGTTAGGCTCGACACTTACCCAGTACATGGGGTCGGTTGTACTGATGCTACACCTGCACTTCTTTATGATGTGCAGATTACGCAGCCGGACCCGGTGATCACTGACGGTCGGAGCATCTCATCAGTTCATACGGGAGACATCAAGGTAGACCCGCAGACGTTCGTGGGCCCTGACGTCACCTTCTACTTTCCACTTTTAGCCCCGTCTTACTTTGCATTTCAAAGACAGTTTTATGTATTCATTTCAAACCTTTTGTTTGTAGTAGTCTCTTAGATAGTCCGTGAGTAGGTGACATCAGTTCTCGGTTTTGTTTAAGGGTCTTATTTCGAAAGTGTTATGTTGTATTTTGGTTATATTGTTAAATTTCATATGGTGAGCCATCGAGGCCTTAGTTATCTTGTTCGTATTTGTTGTTAATGAGTTTTATTTATTTATTTACTTCGAACGTTGGCTTGTCTAGCGGGTTCAACGTTAGACGCAGTCATGGCCCGAATGTGATATTTCGGGTCGTGACAAAGGTCGAGTTTTTTTTGCCTTGAATCGTTGTTGTGCTATTAATGTTTTGTTGAGCTTCATCAGCCGTTATTTTGCGCCTTTTTCGGTTGATTCAGATGGTGTTTGGTCGTTTTCTGCTACTAGGTATGTGGTGTTCATTTGTAATCACATATTTGGATCTTTAAATGAAGCTTTAATTATTCCGGCCATACATGTGTTTCATCTCACGAACTCAAATGTGTTTAATCGTTAGATCTGTTCGATTCATGATTTTGTGATTATCACGTGCTATGAATGATGCTGATTTGAATTAATCCGGTCTTTGTCTTCATCATACTAAGTTGGTTATATAATCGTGTTAAGTTTGATTAGTTTTTTTTTTAAATTTGAGATTCAGTTGGATTTTTGTTTAGCTTCAGCAAATCTGTATTTTTATGATAATCAAAGAATTCCCGATACAACTATGTAATTTTATTCTTCAATTGAAAACCGAAGTCTATTGAAAATTGTTTTGAATGAGATTAAGTAAGTTTGAGTACTTACTTAATTCCTCTTTTACCAATCAAACTAAAAAAAAATATGTTCCTCGTTTTCATTTTTCTTCTTTCTCCTCCTTATCCTGGAACTTGTAATTTCCTTAGTGTGTAAATTATTTTTGTTAAATCTATCTTTAAGGAGAAGTTTCTTATTGAACTTCTTCAAATTTCTATACAATGGTTGGAATAGTGTTTGGTAGGTACAACTTCTTTCTAATGATAAATGAAAATGTAGTTGTCAAAATACTATCATAAGTTACGGTTATATCCAACACTCAAATGGTTTGGAAACATTACAAATTCATAATTCTTTGGATTTTCATTATACATGTGTAATTATTACATCTATTTCTTGGTATTTGATGAATATTTTTGTATCTTAGATTGATTGATGAAATAGAAGAATATAACACATAAATAGAAACTTATTCTTCAAATAATCATAATTTACCTCTTTCACCCTTACGTTAATCTTACAATGACTTAGGAAGACAAGATTTTCAAACATAGCAAAATGCTTCGACCCATCCTTAATCAGGTAGATGATACATTTAGAATTTTTGAACACATTAAAAATCAAAGTATACGTTCGCGTAACTTTGAATAAAGAATAACTTTTCTAGTAACAAATACTTTTTCTTAAAATTGTGTACACGTTTACGTGACACAAATAAAGTTTAAAATTAACATTCGTATAGATAACTTTAGGAGCGTAGTTTAAATTATTTCAATGATTGCGTACTTATTCGCGTGACGCGGTCCTGATTTTTAAATCCAAAATATGCGCTTGTGTGACTTTGATTATTTTTCTAAATGAATCAAGTGTCATGAATTATGTACACGTCCACGTAACATGATTTTTGACGCATCAATTCAAGCGGGTATACGCATACGTAACCCGTCTTAAGATAATTCTTTAAATACAAACAAATAATAAGAAGCGGTAAAAAATGTAAATGCACATAGGTATTAAAATCAGTAATTAAACAGTTTAGGCCAAGTATAAATTATTAAGCGACCGTGATAGTACCACGAAATTCGGGAATGCCTAATACATTCTCCGGGGTTAACAGAATTCCTTACATGGCCTTCTGGTTCGCAGAATTTTTAAACGGAGTCAAAAATTTCCTTGATTTGGGATATTAAAAATAAATAAATGGTGTCTTGGAATACCGTACAAAATCTGGGTGGCGACTCTGAAATAAATTAAATAATCCCAAAATCGTTTATGTCACTTAAATTGAAAAAACTCCCTTATCCCACCCTTATCGGGAAAAAAGAGGTGTGACAGCTCTGGCGACTCTGCTGGGGAAGGATCAACCCAGAATCTCTGGTTCAGGATTCAAGAATTCGAACTTATTAATATGATTTTACTTGGTCTGTTTAAATTGTTGATATTACTGTCCATCTGTGCCTAATGTACTAAATGTCATTTATTTACCGCTTTGATATTTATTTGAACTGTTTTTAAACTGTCTTCTTACACCTCCCTTCCGAGTCTTCTAAAAATTGGTGCACACGTTCGCGTGGCCCGCCTTTCTGTTAGAGGTCATACCAAGTAAGAACGGGGATGGATCAGCCACTAGGCCGGCTAGCCTTCCATGCTACCGGTACGTCGCTCCCACCTCGGCTCGAGTTGTCCGCTCGGGTAAGCCAGGTCTAGAACAAAGCCCCAGGTTTAAACCTAGAATGACAAAACCTCATGTCGGATCCCTAGTAGGAACGTTATTTGCATCATGTGCATTTTTGACTTAGGCGACTCAACAAAGGGGTTGGTTCCGTCTAGGACAAGTGTACCCAAAATGAAAGACCATCTTGATGCATCTTACCTTCTATGTGTACATCGTTTGTTTCGGTTTGTGTGTTGACTGACTAAGAAAAGAAAAACAACAGAAAAATCAAGAGTGAGGTAGGATAGAAAAATCACCAGGTTCTGAAAACCCCGGTATTTGAAAATGCGAAACTCTGCCAAATTTTTTGAAAAAGAAAGAGAAAAAGAAAATGAATTTCAATATAAGTTAATATCCTGTTTTTCCGATTATGTCGAAATTGACCGAATTACGTAGGTCTGATTCTCCCCGGATGTGAGATACGTAAGAAAACCTCATCGGTTCCGACCCCAATTTTCAAAAATTCAAAAAATACTTTCCATTAATTCCTTCCTAACAATCCCAAAAAAAAAGAGTTTTTTTAAAGAAAAAATATTTTCCTTCCTTTTTGAAGCTTTTCATTCAAAAAAGAAAAAAAGGTAAGATAATCAATCAAAATCCAAAGAAAAATATTTTCCCCCTTCTTCAGACGTATTTTTCCAAAAAACTTTAAAAGAAAAAATCAGAAAACAAAACTCCAAAAAATAAAGAATTCCTTTTCTTCTTTTGCAAGTGTCATAAAATTGGAAAGTTGAAGTCCAAAGATATTTTCGGTTTTTTTCAAGAAGTTCGCTTTCGAAATTTTTAAAGAAAACTCGGAATAATTGAAATATTTTATTTGTAGAAGTCTTAAAAAACATTTATTTTTACCTTTAAGTAGTTTTTCTAAAATGAAAAACAAATCCAAAAAGATATTTTCTTTCTTTTTTAGAAGTCTTTCTTCCAAAAAAAATCAGAAACAAAATATTTTCTTTCTTCTCTAGAAGTCTTGATTTCAAAAAATTCAAAAAAAAAAATCAAAATCCAAAATACAAGTTTCCTTTATCTTGAAGTATTTTTCCAAAGATTCAAAAAAATAAAATAAAAGAAAAGAAAAGAAAAAAACTAAATCAAAGCCCAAAAAAGAAAAATTCTTGCTTCTTTAGAAGTCTTTCTTTCAAACATTTCAAAAGCTAAACAAAAAAAGGAGCCAAAATATTTTCTTTCTTCTTATAAAGCCTTTCTTAATAAAAAAGAAATTCATAATTCCAAAAAAATGAAATTAGAAATAATAACGAATTTCAAAAAATATTTGTTTCTTTTCTAAAAGATTTCATGGCCTGAGTTTAAAAAAAAAGAGTAAAAAAAGAAAGAGTTAGTTTATTTACTCCATTCCTGATTTTCCCGGACTACGCTAGATTTAATTCATGCGGTGTCATGATACGTAGGCAATCCACATCGGATTCGATCGTTGCTAGTGAGTTAACTGAGTGAAAAAACAAAAGAAAGTGAAAAAAAAGAACCAAAAAAAAAAAAGTGACAAAATTACTGAGAAAAAACAAAAAGAGAAAATAACAAAAAGTGAAAGAAAAAGAAATAGAGGTATGAAGAGAAAAAGGAAAAGAAAGAAGGAGAGATAAAATTGGAAAGGGACATTTAAAGGCCGGGATGAAACACGCAACCGTTTAAACACATGGTAGAAGCGTTTAACTGTTAAGTGCATTGCATCCCCAATATGCGATTTTCTATATGTTAAATGTCTCAACTAACCAGGTTGTTGTGTGTGCAAATAAGACAGGTCCTATTTAGGTGGTTGGTTTTGTTGGTAGTCCGGTTTCCCATCCTTCACAAGATCCAAAGGCAAAGATGGCCACCGCAAGTAATCTACCAATCATCGGTCCTGAGGATAGCCCGACATCGGCCATTCCGCTGCCGAAATCAGTAACTGCTGAAGAAAATAGAATGTTCTGTCGCCGCATGTTTGAAATATGGGACACCTGGTCTAATGGTAGGGAACTGCCAAGTGTAATCCCTGGTTTTCCTGAGTTGATTCTCATTTCAAATGGGCTTTCCAACATCCTTGTGCCCAACCCAGTCTTCCCATGTGGGCGCCCTCTAATGCCGCCCAATGGCCCCGAAATGCCTTCTGTGGCTCCGTGCCCGTTCCGCATGCGCTTCGCGCGCCATTGGCGGACTCCCGGATCACTATGGCCGACTTTCGTCTCTGTTCGACCAGTACCTGCCACCAAAACATCGTGAAGGATTCTTATAGAACGAACAAGCGCTAAAGAAGTGTAAGCATAGACGTGACGTAGCCAACTTGGGATTTCCTGCGAGATCTGTTAAACCGCCGGGACTGAATGGAATCCGACCTCCAGGCGTCGGATTCAAGGGCACAACCAGCAATGTTCGCAGCACCACCAATCTCTACTACGGCACATCCAACAGTGCCCAAGCCAAACTCTTACCCTTAGCACCCACAATATGAGTCTCCCATGGGTCAAGAAAGAATAATGAGAAACCCCGAGCAGGAAGAAATGGCTCGGAAGATGAGAAGCCTAGAGAAAAGCTTATAAAACATGCAGGGTTTGAGTGGTCAGAAGAGTGTCTCGTACTCCGATTTATGCATGTTTCCACATGTTCACTTGCCGGTTGGTTTCAAGATTCCAAAGTTTGAAAAATATGACGGGCACAGAGACTCGATCGCTCACTTGAAGCGATATTGTAACTAGCTGAGGGGTGCTTGTGGTAAAGAGGAGTTGCTAATGGCCTACTTTGGAGAAAGCCTCACCGGGGATCGCTTCTGAATGGTATATGGATCAAGAAATTACACACTGGCATGTGTGGGACGATTTGGCCCGAGACTTTTTCTGCCAGTACCAGTATAATGTGGACATCGCTCCTGACAGGAACTCTCTGTCCAATTTGACAAAGAAGACAGCGGAAAGCTTCCGCGAGTACGCTGTCAAATGGGGCGAGCAAGCCGCCCGGGTAAAGCCTCCAATGAACGAAACTGAAATGGTTACGGTTTTCCTACAGTCCCAAGAGGCAGACTACTTCCAGAACATGATGTCTGCTATGGGTAGACCGTTCGCTGAAGCTATCAAAATTGGGGAGATGGTCGAAAATGGTTTGAAAACGGGCCGAATCTTGAGTCAAGTTGCTTTCAAGGCTGCATCGGAGGCCGTTCAGAATGGGTCAGGGGGTTTGATGAACAGAAACGAGAGAGAAGAGGGAGCCATGATGACTTCGAGCTCGGAGAGGGCCCGCAGGGCATTAAACCAATCATATATGCTTCCTAAGGTCCCACAACATTATTATCCCTATCAAAATGATGCTGCATATGTCGTGGCACCGCCTCTCTATGCGATGATGAACGCGCAATCTTACATGTGACCGCAACATTATACCCTAAACCAAGCTCCACTTCCCTTAAATGCCCATCCCTACCAAGATCCATATAATCCCCAACCAAATGTTTCCCAATACAATCCTCGCCCAAGAGAGCCCTCTAGAAGGAATTAGTTCACCTCTATTGGTGAATCATACTCTACCTTGTTCCAAAAGTTGGTCAGGACAGGTATGCTGCAGCTAGTGGCCCTGAACTGGCCGAACCTTGAGTCCCCCTCGCTCAGAACTTTTGCTATATGTGAATACCACTCAGGAGTAGTGGGGCATGACACTGAAGATTGTTGGATTCTTAAAAGAGCAGTGGAGGACCTCATCGAGGTGCAGCCAATAGTACTTAGGGATGAAGATAACCATAATATGATGAACAATCCCTTGCCTTCTCACACTAGGCCAGTAGTCGGAATGGTTGGTGAAGATGAGGAATTAGATCCGGCATTTATGACCATTGCAGCCATTGCTGAGACAGAAGAAAAGCCAAAAAAAGGGTCGCCAAGCCTGAAATTACCCCTATCAGATGGGAGTCTCGGTAGCCATTCTTGCTATCCTTTCTATGTCTGGATTATCTCAGGGTGTGATCCGGATGTTTTACTTTATTGTCTTACTTTTCAATGTAAACCCTTCCATCTTTAAACTTAAAAAAAAAATCAAAAAAAAAAAAAAAGAAAAAAAACCAATCAAATGGAAGTAATATTTCATTTTCCAAGAATGTCTCTTTTCTTACTCTACTTTCAGTTCTGTTTAGATGCAGATTTCAAATAACATGACATGCTTGCGGACTTCATGCCCAGATCCTAAAACGTTGTCACACTTCGAAATAATGAATCAAGAATCAGAATGCAAATGAAGCTAGGTTAAGGAAATAAAATAATGAATCAGAACGACCAAAGGAAAATTGGTTCAGATTGGAAAGGTCCATACATTACTACAAGAGTACTGTCAAAAGAGTGCGTTTGTACTTGGGGTACATCGAAGAAAATGTCCCTGAAACAACTTTCAACGCAGGTGCAGTCAAAAGATCCTAAAACATTGTCAGACTTCGAAATAATGAATCAAGAATCAGAATGCAAATGAAGTTAGGTCAAGGAAATAAAACAATGAATCGGAACAACCAAAGGAAAATTGGTTCAGATTGGAAAGGTCCATACATTGCAACGAGAGTACTGCCAAAAGAGTGTGTTGTACTTGGGCTACATCGAAGAAATTGTTCCTGAAACAACTGTCAACGCAGATGCAGTCAAAAGGTACTATGTTTGATCCTCCATATATTTTCAAATGTTCTCCGGTTGGGATGACGAAGTCTTTCATTATCGCTACCCAAACACCATTAACCCTTTTGAAAACCTTTTGATCCGGTTACTCTTCTTTGATTACCCTCTTTGGAACCCGAAAGTGTTATTGAAAAAAAAAGGGAAAAGAATTGAAAAATGAAAAAAAAAGGAAGAAAAAGAAACAAACAAAAAAAAAACAAAAAAAAAAGCAAAAACAGAAACAAAAGTTGTCTGAACTACGTTTGACTTGATTCCGAAAGGATACATAGGCAGCCTCTCTCTGGGGTTCATTCACACCAAAATAAAAACCCAAATTCCCCAAAAGTTTAAACTGGGGCAGATGTTATAATAGTTTGACGATGATTTCGCCTGGAAGGTTCCAAAGTTATAATTCAATTCACATTCTTATTACCCCAAATCTTGTTCAAGTCCTTCTGATCAATCGGTAAAGATGTCCAAAATTGGAGGATACAGTTATTTGGATCTGATGCAAACAAATGAGAGAAATAAAATAAGAGAGTCTCATCGGTGAAAACCCACATGGGCAGCATGAGGCGACGGTAAGCAGAGAAACTAAAAAATGAGAGAGTCTTGTTAGTGAACACTCGCAAATATCACTACAAGGCAATAATGAGAAGAGAAATGAGAGAGGTTGGCCGGTGAAAACCCGCAAAGGGCACCGCTGATCGAAAGAGAGAATAATTGGTCACTAACATGGACATAGTCCGGGGCAAGGTTTCTGAATCTCGAGGTATAAGTTGTGATGAATTTCTGAGAGTCAGACGGTTTACACGGATCAGGCATCCAGTCCAAAAGACATGTCATGTTCATTGAAGTATGCATGCACTCCAGATAAGTCCTTCTTTCCCTTCCTCGAAAGGGATACCTCTCGTCTAAGTTCATTTGTCCATTTTATTATTTGTTTTTCTTTGAATCCCTTTCGGTCTAACTCTGTTCAGAAACTAAGACAAAGAAAGGATGGTAAGACTGATTTACAGGGTTCTCATTTGGTACGAGGAAGTATGCAAAAAGGCAGCCAGCCTCATCAGGGGCATCAAGTCGACCTCGACTGGCCATGGTGACCGATGCTTAAAACTCAAAACTCTTGAAAAGAGAAAATCAAATTGAAGTGACTATAAAGGCAAATGAAGTTGAAAGGGTTGAGTCCCACGTGGCTAACCGTCTCGTCAAGGTTTGAAAAGCCAAAATACCCCAAATGCTCTGAAATTAAAGTTGGAAGAAAGAAGCAAGAAATGAAAGGCCGATGAAGGTGAAATAAAGTTGGAAAAGGTTAAGTCCGACGCGACTAGACGTTGCAGAAAAGTTTGAGGAGCCAAAAGTTCTCCCACTGCTCCGAAGTAAAAAAAACAAAACAAAAGAAAAACAAGTCAGAAGTGAAAGACCTACAAAGGCAGAATAAAGTCAAAAGTTGAGTCCCATGCGACCAATCGCCATGGCAAAGTCAGAAAAAGCCAAGGATTCCGGGGTTAGAGAAGAAACCAATCCCCAGCAAGCAAGCGAGCGCTTGAGATCTTCGTCAAAAGGACAGACCGAGATCAAGCGGTTGAAATAATCAAGGCCACAAAACCAACCACCGTTTTAAACTGATAAAGTTTTCTTTGTTTGAAGGAAATAGTAAAGCAGGTGTAACCCAAAATCAACCTTGCAAGAAGCAGGTGCAACCAAAAGAAACTGCACAAAGGCTAGAAGCGGCTTTGCAGCGACAACTCCAAAAAGGAAAGTTTCCTCTAAAATTCTTTCCCACATTTACTCATTTTATGAAAATAATTAAAATAAGAAGAAGAAATGATGTTGAAAACAATTCAAACCTAAAGTAGTATAGGGCCTCCAATCCTTAGTTGCACCTTTTCCAACATAGGATATTCCATTCCTTAGTTGATGCCAACGTAGGGTCTCCATTCCCTAGTTGATGCCAACATAACCTGATGCTGACATAACTCAATGCCAACATAACCTGATGCTGACATAGCTCGATGCCAACATAGGATATTCCATTCCTTAGTTGATGCAAACGTAGGGTATCCATTCCCTAGTTGATGCCAGCATAGGGTCCTACTCCCTAGTTGATGCCGACATAACCCGATGATTTTTTTCAACTTAGGATCCCAATCCTTAGTAGATGCCGGCATAACCCAATAAATTTTTCAACATATGGTCCCACTCCCTAGTTGATGTCGGCATAACCCGATGACTTTTCCAACATATGGTCCCATTCCTTAGTTGATGCCGGCATAACCCGATGATTCTTCCAACATATGGTCCCACTCCCTAGTTGACACTAGCATAACCTGGTGATCTTTTTCTTGACAACATCATAACCTATTGATCTTTCCCAGACGCCAGCATAACCTGGTGATATTTTCCTGAAAACAACATAACATGTTGATCTTTTCCAGACGCCAGCATAACCTGGTGATCTTTTTCCTGACAATAGCATAACCTGTTGATCTTTCCAAGACACCAACATAACCTGGTGATCTTTCCAAGACGCCAACATAACCAGATGATCTTTCCTTGACAACTGCAAAACATGTTGATCTTCTCCCGACACCAGCATAACCTGGTGATCTTTTCTTGTAACCACCATAACCTGTTGATCCTTCCCAGACGCCAGCATAACCTGGTGATCTTTTTCGTGACAACAGCATAACCTGTTGATCTTCTCCCGACACCAGCATAACCTGGTGATCTTATCTTGGCAACAGCATAACCTGTTGATCTTTTCCAGATACCAGCATAACCTGGTGATCTTTTCCTGGCAACATCATAACCTGTTGACCTTTTCCAGACGCGAGCATAACCTGGTGATCTTTTTTTGACAACAACATAACCTGTTGATGTTCTCCCGACACCAGCATAACCTGGTGATCTTTTCTTGGCAACAACATAACCTGTTGATCTTTTCCAGATACCATCATAACCTGGTGATCTTTTCCTGGCAACAACATAACCTGTTGACCTTTTCCAGACGCCAGCATAACCTGGTGATCTTTTCATGATAACAACATAACCTATTGATCTTTTCCCGACACCAGCATAACCTGGTGATCTTTTCCTCACAACAGCATAACCTGTTGATCTTTTTCCCGACAACACCATAACATGTTGATCTTTTTTCCAAAAACATCATAACATGTTGATCTTCTCCTGATGCCAGCATAACCTGATGCCAACATAGGGTCTCCACTCCCTAGTTCATGCCAACATAGGGTTACCACTCCCTAGTTGATGCCAATATAGGGTCACCACTCCCTAGTTGATTCCAGCATAACCTGATTCCAACATAGGGCCTCCACTCCCTAGTTGATGCCAACATAGGGTCACCAATCCCTAGTTGATGCCAACATAACCTGATGCCAACATAGGGTCTCCACTCCCTAGTTCATGCCAACATAGTGTAACGACCCAGTCTGTCGTTACGTAGGATCTGCATTCTAATTACTGTTATTGACTTGTCATAGGTTGGTTATACTGTTATTGATGTGTTAGAGTTGGTAGGCTTGAAATCTAATGGTTGTAATGAGAGTTCAGTCATTTAGTCTTTAAAAATAGCCTTAAAATGAGAAAAGTCAACTGAGAGTTGACTTATTGGTAAACGACCTCGGAATGCAGATTTTATAGCTCGGATAGCTTCGTTAGGTGATTCGAGGCTTAGGAGTGTGTTCAGAATAACTTTGTGATGTCCGGTGTAGAATTAGGCTTGAATTGGCGAAAGTTAGTTTTTGGCGATTTTCGGTCGGCAATGGAAAATAGGCTATCGGGGTCGGAATGGAGTTCCGGAAGTTGGAACAGGTTCGTAATGTAATTTTGGATATGTCTACAAAATTTTAGATCAATCGGAGTTATTTTGGATAGTTTCGGCATCGTTGGTAAATTTTAGAAATATCAAAGTTCTTAGGCTTGAATCCGATGTGATTTTGGTGTTTTGAGGTTATATTTAGTGTTTTGAGAGTGCAACTAAGTTTGAATGATCATTTAAGATGTGTTGGTAAATTTGGTTGGGGTCCCGAGGGGCTCGGGATTGATTTCGAGTGGTTAACGGGTACTTTGGCCTTAGCAAAGTGTGTTGTTTTTCTTGTGTAAGTGCAACAACACATTGTTCACTGCGATCGCGAGGAATGGTCCGCGATCGCGTAGAGTAACCTGGATCCCGGTCATATTTGTGCATCGCGATCGCTGAATACTGGTCGTGATCGCGTAAGGTGAGGAGATTATACAGTGCAATCGCGTAGTCCTAGTCCGTGATCGCATAGTGATTTCAGGCGCATGAGGTGAGACAGTCCATTGTTCAGTGCGATCGCGTGTGCAGGGTTGCGATCGCGTGGGGTTAAGGTTCTATGAATCGCGGTCGCGTGTGGAACCTTGAGATCGCGTAGAGTATTTGAGGGTTTGTGGAAAAAAATTTCTTCGCGATCGCGACCTTATGTTCGCGATCGCAGCGCATTAATAACTGGGCAGTATAAAAAGAAACCCTCCGCGACCATTAACCCTTTTTTACACCATTTTTGAACGGGAAGAAGCTTTTGAGGCGAATTTGAAGTGAGGAAATCAGTGTTCATCATAGAGATAAGTATTTTGGGCCTTAAAACTTGATTATAGGTGATAAAGGAACATAATCTCAGTGTTTAATTCATGAAAATCAATAGAAAAAGGAGGAGTTAGGGCATGAGATTATGAGACCTTTAGGGGTCGATTTGAGGGGTCAAACGAACTCCGATTTTAGCGTTATTTATATGTACGGACTTGTGAGATGATGAAGAAAATTTTGGTATAAAAATTTCTGAGTTCCGAGATGCGGGCCCAAGGGTCGGGTTTTAGCAAATTTCGGATTTTGAGCTAAAATCGATATTTTTCAATTAGAATTCATTCCTTAAGCATAATTTGATGATAAAGGTCTGATCTTTATAGATTTGGAGCACTCGGGAGTTGATTCGAGAGGCAAGCGTATTGCAGAATAGTTTCCGGGCTAGTTTGAGGTAAGTAATATCTTTAAATCCTGTCCTGAGGGTATGAAACCCCGGACTCTGCACCCTTTCACGGGTTTTGGAATGCAAAGGTTAGAACTTTGGAAATATATTCCCTATTTAGGCAACTATTGAGTTGCGAAACCGATTTTTAAGCCTATGCTTAATAGTATTGATATATATTTGATATGTTTTGGGATGTAAGCCATGTTTGGGGCCTAGTGCCGATTTGTTTACCCCTTGAGGGCTGTTTTACTATTTTCCTCACTGATATGTTATGATTTTCATTCAGTCTTTTCTTGATAAACTGTTTTGACACTCAGAGTATTTTGATACTATTTATTAAAAATGAAACACTATTTTTGGGTCGAGAACCCGGTATATTTATGGCTTGAAGGGCATGATGAGAGTGTCTGACTGAGTGAGGCTGCGGGCCTATATTGTGAGGATGTTATGACATGAGTGAGGCTGCGGGCCTATATTGAGAGTGATATATGCCATGATGTGGCTTGTTATAGCGCTTGGGCTGTAGGAGCCCCTCCGGAGTCTGTACACACCCCCAGTGAGCGCAGGTACCTAATGAGTGATGTTGCCCGCGGGGCTGCTACTGAGTGATTGTGAGGTTGCCTGATGAGCTAATATTGAGTGACTGTGAGATAGCCTGAGGGGATGATACTGAGGGAATTGTTACGATAAATGATTATGGCCCCAGGGGGAGATTTATGATGATTTTACTGAGTTTTTGAACTATGATTCACTTCGCTTTTTGAACTGATTTTTACTGAGATATATTGAAGTTATACTTATTTCAAAGGATTTCTGGAAATTGGTTTTTGAACTTATGTATTTGATGAATACTTATGGTGACATGGTGATTTACTATTTTTGTGAATTGGTGTATCTGTGCTGTGTGTTTTATATTTCTCAAACTGTGATTTATTTTCATTACTACTGAGTTGGCGTACTCATCATTACTCCTTGCACCTCTGTGTGCAGATCCAGGTATTGATTCAGAGCAGTAGTTGTCCGAGTTCGTTATCAACAGCTCACGGGATTTCGAGGTAGCTGTCCAGCGTCCACAGCTTCTCCATTTCCCTTCCTTATTTAGTTTTAGCATTTCATTCCTAGACTTTATTTAAGACATTAGTAGAGTTAGTTTTATTTCGTAGATGCTCGTGACCATGTTGACTCCAGTCTTGGGAGGTTTTGTTTAGACTATTAGATTATTATTGGGGCGTAAAGACTTAATGAAATTATTTTATACTATGTTGGCTGTTTGTTATTGATTTGTGAAATGTTATAATAGGACGAATAGGTAGTTATGTGATGGTTGGCTAGCCTAGTTCCACGATAGGCACCATCACGACCTGTTAAGATTTGGGGTCGTGACAAGTTGGTATCAGAGCTCTAAGTTGCATAGAACTCAACAGTAATGAGCAGGTTCAGTAGAGTCTTGCGGATCGGTACGGAGACGTCTGTACTTATCTTCGAGAGGCTGAAGAACTCTTAGGAAAAATCTCAATTTCTTGAAATCTTTCGTGCCAATATATTGATTCTTGAAATCTAAACTTACGTAGTGTTATTCTCTCACAGATGGTGAGGACACGCAATACCGATCAGGGTGACCAGACAACAGCCATACCCACAAGGGGTCGGGGCCGTGGTAGAGGTAGGGTACCAGCCCGCGCAACAGCCGGGACTGTACCACAGGATCCCCCTATCGTTCAGGATCAGGTTCCCGCTGATGGTGCCCCAACGGGACAGGCTCAGGCACCGGCAATGCCTATTGTTATTCCGGGTCTTCAGCAGACCTTGGCTCAGATATTGACGGTGTGTTCAAGTTTAGCTCAGGCAGTTGCCATGTCCACTATTGCCACTGCAGCTCAGGCCGGGGGAGGCAATCAGACTCTAGCTGCCCGGACACCTAAGCAGGTTGTACGGGGTATTCAGACACCGGGAGCAGCCCCAGCTCAGCCGGTTGCCCCAGTTCAGGACTATGTGGTTCCAGCTATACCCGAGGATGAGCAGCGTACGCTGGAGAGGTTCAACAGACTTAAGCCTCCGACTTTCAGCGGCACAGATGGTGAGTATGCCCAAGGTTTTCTGGATATATGTTAGAGGATATTGCGTACTGCGAGTAATTTGGAGACCGGTGGGGTGTCGTTCGCTACATTTTAGTTTGCGGGTGCTGCTTTCACTTGGTGGGAGTCATTCGAGTGGTGTAGGCTGATTGGTTCAGCACCACTCACATGGCACCAGTTCTCCACGATCGTTTTGGAGAAGTATGTTCCTCAGTCACACAGAGAGGAGCAGCGCAAACAGTTTGAGCAGCTGCGCCAGGGAGATTTTTCAGTTACTTAGTACGAGATAAGGTTTTCCGAGTTGGCTAGACATGCTTATGAGTTTGTCCCTACTGATAGGGAGAGGGTTAGGAGGTTTGTAGATGGTCTTACTTATCAGCTTCGGATCTTGGTGACTAGGGAGAGAGTGTCTGGAGCTACATTTGAGCAGGTAGTTGACATTGCTCAGGATATTGAGTCGGTTCGCAGGCAGGAGCGTGAGGAGAGGGAGGTCAAGAGGCCTCGGGGATCAGGTAGCTTCAGTGGTGCCCCTTCAAGAGGGAAGTTTCAGCACAGCAGAGGTCGTCCATTTAGACCTCCACAGCTAGTTCGCCCAGCGTACATTGGTGTATCGTCGGGGCAGGGTCCTCGCAATGCTCATCAGGTACGTTCGTCCTTTAGTGCCCTTCCAGCTCAGAGCTCCGCCCGAGCATCATCTCATCAGGGCTC
>ML247819.1:0-59648 GCA_005239495.1 Nicotiana undulata
AAAATGTTGACCAAAGTCAACTTTATTCAATTATTTCATTCAAAACTCCATTTTTATCAAATTATCACATAGAAGCTTCCCGGCTACATGCCCGGGCTGCGCATGTATATCGAGGTAAGATTAACGGAGGCTTTCGGTGCCTCGGTACACAAATTTAGCTAGAATTACTTAGGATGACCTTGGGTCATCACAATAATGACTTCCTTGGGTATTTAGTCATTGTGTATTCTCGCAGACGCATATATGTTGACATTTGAGAAGCCTAGGGTACCCCCTCTCTTTCTCTTTTTTCTTTCTTTAAATTTTTTTTTTTTTTTCTTGTATTTCTTCATTAGCTGGAATGACTGGTGATTGGCGGTGGTGCTGCCGCCATTAGCAAAATCCAAGCTGTGCTTCTGTATTTGGGAGATCAATCGGGGGCAACACTAGCATCTTTATTTGTGTCAGCATCATCCTTTTCCCCGTGTTTCCTATTCCTACTTTTCAATCTCAAATTCTCTTTTTTTCCTCTCTTTTTCTTTGGTCTCTACTTCCCGAGCCAAGGGTCGATTGAAAACAGCCTCTCTGCTCTATTGAAGTAGGGGTAAGGTCTGTGTACGCATTACCCTCCCCAGATCCCAATTTATGAGACTTTACTGGGTAATTGTTGTTGTTGTTGTTTCTTTGGTCTCTACGTGATTATAATTTGGTTTGCCTCTTTTTCCTCTTTCCTTTGTTGGAAGAATTTATAGTTATTCGGATTTGGAATTTTCTGTGCCATATGATAAGTAGAAAATAGAGATATTTACAGTTATCGTGCCATTCTTTGTAACTCGTGATTGAACTTCTATAAAAGGTAAGTAGCCCGTCATTTCTCACTTTTACTATTAATCGACCGGTGGTTGTAACAACAAACTTAGTAAAGTCCCGAAGAGCTGCAAAAGAATAACAAAGAAAGATCGTTTATTGTTTTTCCAGGGAAGTACTTTCAACGGTTGCATTGTACTTTCAACATGGAGTACTTTCAACGGTTGCATTGTATACTTGGAAGATACGGTCACACTTGGATCAAATTAGAGCTTCAGTTATTTGATTATGGCTCAATTTATTTGTAGCCCTAGCTTCTTCTTTTTTCACTCTATTAAGCTTCTTTTTCCATCTATTAGATTTTTCTACCAATGTTTAGAGAATTTTGGTAGCCCTAGCTGCTTCTTTTTTCACTCTATTAATTATTTTTCAAAATTGTAGAGAATTTCTTACCCCTTGAAATGGACGTATTAATTATTTTTCAAAAAAGTAGAGAATTTCTTGCCCCTTGAAAATGAAAATGAGTGTCTAATTGAATAGTTCTTATCTATCAAGTAGAAAAATACAGCTTCGTATAAACTAGAAAAGTAAAAGCGGGCATTTTATTAATATAAAATATATTGTTAGCGCCAAAATTCTGATTGTTAAGGTAGTTGAAGGAGAAATATGAGTAAACCTGGCTCAAGTATAGCAAAGTAGATTAATCTTCTACTTCTTTTGTTTATTCCTAAACATGGATGGAATATTTGTTGAAGTCTAACTTACACCTCAAAGTGAAAAAAATATTATAAATCCTTAAGACCACTATCATCATTTTACTAAAATGGATATGACACAAAGAGTCCTTAAATCATTTTCATTCAATTTCTTTTATAATTCAACACTAATTATCCTATTTATTACATCTCAAGAGTTACAAAAAAAATCTTCATATCTGTTTGACTTTTTCTTTTTTAAGAACTAGCTCTTCAACCCTTATGACTAAAATCCATATGTTCACCTTCTCTATATAATAATCTCATACCTCCATCGTTTTGTGCAATCCTCACAAATTTTGAGCCTGACCATAGTCCATAAAATGTGAACAAGACTCTCACTCTCAACTAACATGCCATGGAAATTTATTTTTTTCTCCGTTTGTTTCTGCCTATTTACTTTTTTTCCTGTTAAGTACTACTATATTTTTCCTTTCTATGTACATGCATGTTATCAGCTTATAGTTATGATGAAGTATTTTCTTACTCTCATTTTCTGTTTTACAAATACAATATTTTATTGGTTGAAGAATAAGTTTGTTGTACCAGAAAAAAATAGATGTTTGAAACATGAGGACACTGGTCAAGCGTATATATAGTTGGCTATAAGTGATAAAGTGATCATTCCATTTTTGCTACTACAACTTTCCCAACATATTCTTAACCTACCTCTCTTCAAATAAGTGAAATTGCAAAAAGAACCAGTCTGCAGAACTTGAGATTATGCTATCACGGGAGTCAAGTTCATAAGTTTGGCACTTCTCTAAAACTAAATAATTATTTTTTTATTTTGCTTTTTGCTTTTTTATCTCAATACTTGGTTCATTTTTTCTCCCATTCTATTGTCTATGTATTGTTAAAACTGTGATAGAAAAGGGAATGTAAAGTTGTGGGTACAATAAAAATGTGTAGTAGATGAGAAAGAGTTGTAGTATAGGAGTTAAATAACTATATCCTACCTTTTTACAAATTAATTGGTTGTATCTCTTTGGTTGAGTTTTTGGACTCTATTTCTTCTATTGGTTTTCATATGCTTTTTTATTTTTCTAACTTTAACTTCTAGGTCTTTTATCCTACAAAGGCTTTGCGACTATTATAATTTCTCAAGAATTTATCGTAAAATATAAACAAAATTATGAAAAATTTGTTTCATGGTTGTCAAATGGCATTGCTCCCAAGAAAACAAAGCTAATCTATTACACTTAAAATTCCCATGAAATTATTTTTCATCCTTCTTTGGGAACTAATGATGTAAAGTCATTTTTTTTTAATCTTAAATATTTTTGCCTGATTTTTTAAATGTACATTACTATGAAACAATAAGGTTTTTCTTCTCTTTTTTCGACTATTCTCCACTCTCTCTTTTATAGAGTTATCTTTCTCTATTTATATGACGAGTGACCAAAATAATTACATAAAAGGAAATTTTATTGTATATTTTGAAGGAAATGAAGAGGAAACAATAAAAATT
Organism: Nicotiana undulata; assembly: GCA_005239495.1. Taxonomy (NCBI): domain Eukaryota; kingdom Viridiplantae; phylum Streptophyta; class Magnoliopsida; order Solanales; family Solanaceae; genus Nicotiana; species Nicotiana undulata. The sequence continues at coordinate 3,013 of ML247819.1, forward strand.
TATAAGCATCAAGAAGAGAGAAAAGTTTTTATTTTTTGGAGTAATAGTAAGAGAAGGGAATAGGGAGAAAAAGAAACACAAGTAATTAATAAAGGAAGTTACAGAGGGAGAAGAAGAAAATAAAAAGATCAAAAAATGGAGAATAGAGCGGCAGTCGATAATAGAGACTTTTTAGATTGATTAAGAAATGAGAGGGATTAAGCAGTGAAAAGAGAAAGTTAAAGAAGATCAATCGAAGAAAATAAAAATAAATTAGCAAAGAGAACTAAAAACTTATTTCTGATTTTTTTCTCTATTAACATTCCCCACACACAAAATATATAAAATATTTTCTTAAGTTTTTTACAATAAATGTAGTTTATCAAAGCTCTAATTCTACTAAAAATAATTATAACGGGATTTTATCAATATTTGTAGTTAATTTTTATTCATATTATTGAATTTTTTTCCTCTTTTATATAAACTAATTATAGATTAATGTAATTTTTACCACCGCGTGAAGCACATAAAATTCCCTAGTTTAACATATATCCCTATACTCTATATCAGAAATACTGGAGTTATTGAACCATGCAACATCACCTATTGCTATCAGTTTTCATTACATTAATTTTGCGATGACAAAAAGGAGATCAAGGGTTTCAGTGTGTTAGATTTGGGAATTTTGAATGAAGAAACCAAATAAAATAGAAAGAAAAAGAAAATTAACGTTAATTAAAACACAAGAGGGACACTAGACATAACTAACTACAAACTGAGATATCTTTAAATTTATTTATAAAAGGTGCACACAATAATCATTGTACCATAGGACTCTTTGAGTTTGGGCGCACACATGTATATTTGAGAAATTTTAAAGAAATATAACATACAGTATCGGGAGAGGAGCATGATTTTACGTGCCCCATGCTCCAGTATACGCCTTGTATGTCTTGTTTGTACGAGATACTATATGTATGATAAAAATATTGCGTAACGAGACGTGAATTAGTGCATCTAAAGACAAAACTATGCTTAAATTAGGCAATCATTACATATACTGTCCTCGTATTATTATTATTAAATTGCATAACAACTTTGTGTTATTATTCATAGCAATGCTTTATAATCTCCACATAATTGAACCGTAAATCAAACAAGAAACAACCCCTCAACGTGTAATTTATAAGGTCTGAATTTCATACTCCATTAGCGGAAGGGTAAAATATCATTGGAACTAGTGTTAGATCGATGCTCTTCTCCTTGTCAAGTTGTCTATTTAAAATCTGGTAGAAGTGGAAAAGACTGAAGAATGGTATGTGCATCCAGTCTGGGAAATATCATGTCAGACTTGACTCTTGATCTCCAGGATTTGTTACATTAGAACCACAATAATGAGACACATGTATCATGTAAGATGCTAGTGAAGCTTGGAATGTTGGGAGGCACTGTGCAGAGTCGGTATATGCTTTTCATTATCTTTCTCTCTTGGTTTTCTTGCATTATCAATGCCAGCAGGAGTATCAATCTATGGTGTTTAATGGGCAGAAGACCGTTGAGTGTGTTTAAACAAAGCGAAAAGTAAGCTACTTATAAAAAGCTGGATACACTTAAGAATGTGAAGCCTTTTTGAGAAAAAATCGTGCTTGCTTGGGTTAGAGAGTATCTTTGGGTTGTTTTAGCCTAACAACTGATATCAGAGCCAAGTTTGGATATGGGGACCTGTAGGTTATCGACCCACCACGCTTTTATTGTGCTACTTTGATACTCGTCCTACCAAATTATTAACTTTAATACGGGCTAAAATATCCCAGAGATACTCTTAATATGGTATGATATTGTCACGCCTCGACCTTGGGGAGCGCAACCAGTGCTCAACCGAGATATACTAGTCAAGCAAGCCTACTTGATGCCTTCTACCCGACCTTACCCATGAATAATCTGATGAGGTATTCCATTAATTAGACAATGAAAAGATCACATGAACAACACCAATTTCATTACCATTAGTTATTTCACTTACAATTTTCAAAAATATATTACAAATTCATAATTTATAAGTGGGAACATGTGATACATATACAACATTTCTAGTTTAACTTACCAAAATCACAATACAACTCACACTATGTCTACGGAGCCTCTAATGGATACAAAAGAGTAGCATGATGGTGCCAGCAACAAGACCTCGACTATACCTCAAAACACTATACATAAGGAATAAAAGATACAAGGCCCGATATGAAGTGGGACTCACCAAGTTCGCTGAGAAGAGGGTGTACCTCTATCACTGATCGATGTCGCCTGCTGTGGAATCACTTACATCCATTAAAGATGTAGCGCCCCGGCAAAAGGGACGTTAGTTCATATGGAACAGTACTAGTATGTAATGACTGAACACCCTCTCGATGAATCGAGTGAGAAAGAAACATGGAATCAATGAGAGCATCAAACAATATAAAAGCATCAAGTTAAGAGAAAGATAATTTTCCAAGTGAATATCAATATCAATAAGTTGGGATATCTTTGATATCGATACACCACCGTGATTTTAGCATGAAGTCCGATCTCGATCCAATCGGCTAAGCTGTCTCACCCCGAGATATCCAATCACATCACCACCATGTGCGCGACATGATGTCCGATCTCATCTCGATTGGCTAAGCCGTCTCACCATAATGCCGTGTGGGTCGACATCACATTCCACTAGCAATCATCTCATCCCAATTAAGGGAAAAAATCTCAACACATCAATCTTATCCCAATTAAGGGGAATAATCTCAACACATCAGTAGGGGAATTATCCCTCAATCACTTGTATACCGGCACGTGTAGTTTCGGGGTCAGGTTGTTTCAACCTACCCTTCCTCGGTGACTAACGACACTCCCAAAATATTTATTATATAAAGTAGTTACAAATCATTTCATTATCTTTCACACATCCTTTCATTTTATTGGCATTATTGGCCACAAGTGTAGTTTTCATTCTTGGCACGATGGCATATTTTATATTTATACTCACTTTAAAGCATCATCATACGTTATCATCAATAAGAGCATTCAGAATCAAGACTTTAAATATGTCTATGAGCAATAGGAGTCTTAAGCACATTATGTTTTTTTTTCAAAGTTAAGCATAATAAAACATTTGGACCATGAATTGAAGTTATAGCATTATGATACACAAACCATATTTGAATACATTCTCGAAGGAGAACATAATATAAGAGGAGCAAATGAAACATATTTTGAGCATATAATTTGCGACACAATGATTCTTTGGAATAAATGAATATACTCGTAATGGATCGGAACATGGGAATTAGGAACTTGAGCCAATCATTCTTGAATCTTACGAGAACATCATGGAATTCGACCCTACAAGAGAAGTTTAGCCAACATACCACGCTTGAGCTTTACTTAACGTCCAAACACTCCTAGCAATTTCAATATGTAGGAAAATGATAAAAATAGAATCATAATTCTCATGACATAAATCTCTTGGGAATTTTGTCAAACACCTATTATGCTAAATCGACTACAAGGCTCTACAATGGTAATCCCTTCCTCCCTCAACCAATTTCAATAAGAATCTATCTGAATTAGTTCAACAATCCTACATGCTACCTCTTATTGGAACATGCATGGTCCATTTCCAACTCCACAACTTACTTAAACCCATAATAATTGCACGAAGGTTTTAGGATAAGGTCTTACCCCGATAGTCGATGGTATAGAGAGTGATTCCCTTGAATCTTCAAGTTTGGGGCAAGGATTGATGATCAAAGCACTTGGTTATTCCTCCTCTCTCTATGAAGCACTCCCTTCTCTCTAAAATAGTCGTTTAAACCAGCCAAAATAACCCTATAATCGTTTTATAAGAAATGAGGCCATGTTATAAAAAAAAAGGACCCCCGAACTCAGCTATGCGGTCCCAAAGTGCACCTCAAATCATGTCTGTGGCCAGCAAAATGGTCCCGAAAACTAGGCTGTTAGGGTTGGGTCTACGGTAGGTCTGCGGTTCGCCGACTAGTTATGCGGTCACATAACGCGCTGCAAAAGTCTTCCTCCGAAATTTTTCATGCTGAATCTGCGACGGATGTGCGGCCTGCAAAAGGATTATGCAGTCGCATAGTGGACCTTAAAATGACCTCCAAAATTGGATTTGTTTCTATTGTACTCTGCGGCAGGACTACAGTCTGTGAGGTAGTTCTGCGGTCGCATAGTGGACCACATAAATGCCATGTTGTGCAAAAATCATTCTTTCACCCCCCAACGCATTGCACAACCCAATAAGTCCGTACCGTGGTCTATAACCTTCAAACGCATTAGCCTAATTTGGCACCACAAAACTCTGGGCTCTAGGTAAAATTTTACGGGGCCTTATAGATATAGTCTGCTTTGGGCTAAACTCGCATGATTTTCTCAAAGTAAATTTTTTATAGGGTGCCCTATTTGGTCGCTCCCATTTAACGTGTACCCTTTATTATTATTTTTGACTATTATTCGAAGTACAGACGCCGTCATGCCTTTTCCTCCTCCCCCTCCTTCTTCTTCTTCTTTTCAATCGTTATGAAAAAAAAGGTTACTGTGAATTTATATGGTGTCTGTGAGCATGTTTTAAGGAAGTTTATGGTGTTTTCAATAGTGAGCTGTAGCGCCTTATTTTTTACTACTGCTTAGGGTTCTTCTTCTTCTTCTTCTTAATTATGGGTTTGTTAATTGTATTATTGTTTTGACAAGGATTGAGGTTTGTTTTTGATGATTTTGGAGGTTATGTTTCAAATTTGACCTCATTTGAAGTAAATTTAGGTGCTAAATCGTGTATTATATTATTGAAATTCTAAGAACAAGTTTATGTTTCTGGGCAATTTGTACTACTGACCTATTTGGCCTTAAGTGCATTTTAAGTACAATTTCTTTTTAACTTCAGACCTAATTCGTCTTAAGTGCGTGAAAACATTTTGTTGTGCTTCAAACCTATTTGGCATTGAGTGCAACTTAAGTGCAATCTGCACTTCAAACTAGTTCTTTTTTCAACTTCAGACAAGATTGTCACACCCCTTTTTACCCCCAAAAAATATATGTGTTATGGATTGTGGGTTAAAGAGTTTTTCCAATTAAAGTGACAATCTTGAAATAGAGATTATTTTATTATTCAGAGTCGCCACTTGGAATTGATTTTTGGTGTTCCAAGTCACCTTTTATTTGAATCCCTATTCAAAGGAAGGTTTGACTCTTTTATTATTTGGTTTGCGAAAACAAAGTCCGGGTAAGAAATTCTGTTGACCGGGGAGAAAGTGTAAGGCATTCCCCGAGTCCAGTGGTTCTACCACGGTCACTCTATTGACTTGAACTTGGCTTGAATTTATTTTGGACAAACCGTGTTTTGAAATTTATTAAAAGTTACTATCGCGCTACACAAGCAAATCGGCGATTATAGTGATTAATTAAATTAAAAATTAACTAAAACTATTGGATATGGTATTAAATTATTGAGTTAATTTTAATGAATATCCAACATCACGCTACGCAAGCGAGTCCGTGAATGAAAAAGTTAAAACGCGCCTACTAATTGCCTAGCGGTAAAATAAATTACAAAATATGATTTTTATTGGTATTAATTGGTGAAAACATGACACTTTAGAGTTCAACTTATTTTTTTAAAGAAAGGGCAGCTTTGTTATCAAAAGAAAATCGGTCAACTCTTATTAGTATTGGCCAATTTAAAAGGAAATGAGCTAACTATTTGAATATTCAAATTGCTGGCCCATTTTTGGACATCTTTAGCATTTGGCCTTTGTTAGTTGTACAAATTGCACGACGCGTCCTATTTGGTCGCCCCCATTTAATCTATACCTATTTTTTTTAAAGTTTTAATTTGTACTCACTTTTTAAACAACTTTAGCCCCCTTTCTCCTCTTCCTTCTCCTCAAAATTATATCCGCCCACAGAAAAAGTCTTGTATCAGCTTGTCTGCAATTAATTATACATCTCGTTGGTTGTGACTTCAGCTTCATATTTGTCCATGTGTCCTGCATTCTTAAGAAACCAAAATCAGTAGATTATATGCAACTGATCTCCCCGTGCATGATTAATTGTAGGACATGATCTTGTTAACTCGGACCAATCACAAAAAGTGATTACGATGAAGATAAACTGAATTTATGTAGACTGACGTTCCTATTCAATCGACAAAATTGGATTTCTTTTGCATGGTACTACGTGTAAATACTCAACCAAACATCAGAATTAATACCTTGCAAAAACATATTTTCTAGCGCGGTAACAATGAAGAAATAAGGTGACTCTAAGAAGGCTGAAGTTCGCCAGTTACAAACAAAAACTTAAGCTCTAGAGCTGAAGTTCGCCAGTTACAAACAAAAACTTCAGCTCTAGAGCTGAAGTTCGACAGTTATAAAATAAAAACTTCAGCTCTAGCCAGTTACAAAACAAAAACTTCAGCTCTAGAGCTGAAGTTCACCAGTTACAAAAACAAAAACTTCAGCTCTAGAGCTGAAGTTAGCTAGTTACAAAACAAAAATTTCGCCAGTTGCAAAAACAAAAACTTCAGCAAATAGAGAACAAAACTTCAGCTACTATGCTTAAGTTCATCAATTACAAACAAAAACTTCAGCACACTCGGTTCAACACACTTGCTACTTCAATCTCGTCTACTAGAAGACTGAAATTTTGCGTGATTGCCTTTGCTACTTCAGCCCTGTATGCTGAAGTTACGCGAAAAAGTGGGTACGCTTGCAATTTTCTTTTACAAAGCAGGAGCAAGTTAAAACGTGACCCAAAAAGCGAGTATAGATACAAATGCCCCTTGTTAGTTCATGAGAAAGACCAAATTATGGGTTTGGTTCTTGTTGGGCCTAGCAGAGTTATTCTAGACCAAATACTTAAAAAGGCCTCACACTTCTTTAAGCCACCAATTATAACCCATTTCTACTTACTTGAAACTTTAATTAAACATTGCCAAACAATTTTCAATGATTAAAAAAATAAAATAACAGAAAAGAAAAAGTTATTTCGTCTTCTACTATGGGTTCATGCGTGCTTCAACATGAATATATACACTCACCCATATTAAAATCTGATGTATGTACACTAAGCCTAACAACAACAACAACCCAGTATAATCCTACAAGTGGGATCTGGGAGGGTAGTGTGTACGCAGACCTTACGCCTACCCTAGGGTAGAGAGGATATTTCCAATAAACCTTCGGCATCCTTCCCTCCAAGAGCTCTCCACCTTGCTCTTGGGATGACTTGAACTCACAACCTCTTAATTGGAAGTGGAGGGTGCTTACCATCAGAGCAACCCTTGTCCACTAAGCCTAACACTTGTATGGAAATAAAATTTGACAACCTTTTAGTCAATCCATGTTAATGCCAGCAGTGTTCAATATAAACCTTAATTCAGCAAATCACTCGAATCCCATGGAGAAAAATGTTGCCTTGTCTTCTAACAATATTAGCCATCATTACCAGCTTCGACAAAGATTAAAAGAAAAAACTTGAATTCTTCAAACCAAAATTAGAAACTTTTAACTGCACCCGTACTTAAAAAGCAAATGGTATCAAATATAGATGTTGTTACAGTTTTACAGGAACCGTAAACACTTAAAAGAAAACACATAGTGCTGAAAACTTATTCTGAGAAATATTTTTATCATCCATGGGTGCGGCGTATCAAACTACCATAAATAACCAGAAAGACCAAATTAAAATGCATGAGCAGACTCGAATCAACATTGGAAATCAATCCTTCCATTCAAAGAACCATGTAATCAGTCAAAACATATTCCAACACACTAAGAACTAAGCTACAGAGGTAGTGAAGTTACCTAGTGTAGAAAAAACTTTCCAAAAGGCAGCAAAGGAGAGTTCTGAGTTACTCCGAGCAGCCGAACTTCACAGCACCGAGGACAACACCAAACGGACAACAACAGCGGTAACAGACTCCAAGAATACCCCATAAAACCAAGCAAGAAAGCACTTGAACTAACAACTAATAACCCCAGAAATTATTAAAGAGATCTTTCTGTTTTCTCAAAGATTTTTGCACCAAAATAATATCCACAAAAGCTATGAAATTTCAACTTACTATATGTATGTAGCTGCTGATTTATCTTAAAGATATGTGCTATTTTTGAGTGCTAAAGATTCTAAGTGAATCAAGCAACTCTTAAGTTGTTATCTAAGTGTGTCCTTAAAATATGAAATAAGCAGCTCTTAATTAAGCCAAGAAAATCACTTTTGGATAGCTTTTGGTTCACTAAAAGTCTGTCCAAAAGGACTAACTTTTGTTTACCAAAAAAACTACTCAAGGGATTCACTTTTGTGTGCTAAAACACTTTCCATAAGGGGAAAAGACAGTCCTTCAACAAATATGACGGAAACATGGGGTAAAAGGGAGTATTTCAGTCACTCTAACACTATAACTAAGTTGCAAATGTACCTTGATACATGATTGTTGATACCCAATTTTTTCTCCGATTATTTTAAAATTTGCATATATACTCTCAAATTCACTTTTTATAATAATTGGTATTTTTTCATAATTTTTCATATTTTTTATTAATTTCTTTTCTAATTTATTCAGTATTTTATAATCAATAATTAACTGTAAATTACATTATAAATTATTTCAAAATATTTCCTAGCCCATTATATCATTTTTTAATCCTATTAGGATTTAATTATTTTACAAATTAGCCAATTTGACATTATTTGGCTATAATTACAATAATTTTTGCAATTATAGCCTAATTGTACATTTTATACTATTTTAATTCAATAATTCGTCATTTTATATTTTTAATACTAGTTAATTACCTTAATTTTACTTATTTAGCCTTAATTTCATATTATGTAATTATTAGTTATTTTTATTAATTACTTTATCTATTTAATTGGGTATTTAATAATTAGCCCCTTCCTATTTAAAATCTAACCTAAATCAAACCTGACCCCAACCCAATTGAGACCATCCCAATACCCAATCCAAATAACCCAATAAACCAAGCCCAATCTCTATCCTACCCGACCCAATACCCCACTTTTGATCTGGACCGTTGATTAATTTTAATCAACAGACCAGATCCGTTCTTTCCTAATTAAACCCTAAAGACTACCCTTCTCATTCTCTCCGTCGTCTCTTCTCTCATCTCTCTCAAACGCTCTCTGCTAGAACCGCCATGGTTCTCACCGGCTGTTGCCTTGCCGGCCTTTATGGTGGTCTCACCACTCTCCTACCCTCATGAATCTCCTTCCTACACCGGGTATCACTGCCTTGAGGCCCTCAGAGGAACCAGAAGACAGTTCACTCACCTCCCATGGTTTCTCATGCTGTTTTCCGGCCATCCATGGCCGTCCGAGTAAGATCCTGTTATTTCCGGCTAGAACTAGTGGTTCTCAAGCCGTTTCTCTTTCTGTTTGGGTTGTCTCTATGAAACCCTAACTGTTGGCCCCTGATTTTCTTAGATCTACAACAGATCTGGGCGTGTTATGAGTTATTCTATTATTTCTTTAAAGGTTTTCCGATTTTCCCTAATAATGACTCTTCATCTTCGAAACTAGGGTTCTTAAACCTCTTTTCCCATACGGGTTTCCTTCTGATTTTTTATGGTTTTCATCATATTTAAACGTTTATCTAAATTTCTCTCTTTTTATCTGAGTTTTTTTTATGTTTAAAGCCCTAAGCTTCTTAGTTTAATCTGTGATTCTGAGTCCGTCTTTGAGTATATGTTCAATTAACCTACATATGTGTTTGCTTCTCATGAGCATCCTGTGATTCTGTGATTTTTACCCTATGTTTGCTTGTTAGGGTTTCTGATTTTTGATCATTCTTGCCTATATCATGACTATTCTGTTAATTTGAACTACGCTCTATATGAATCCCTAATTTTTATGATTTTAACCTACCCGGCTTCTTAGGGTTTCTGATTTTTATGGGTTTTATTCCGTTTGTTCTCATAATTTATGCTAATTTCTCCTAAAATCAGTTATACTTTCTATTTGTGAGTCCCTGAATCCTTGTGATTAATTCTTCACTAATCTCCCATAATATTCTCTACTGATTTTTAACTTGTGAAATATTTTCTAACCTTATTCTATGGTCAATTGTGCTATTAACTGATTTTAAGCATTTTCCTTAATTAAAGCATGATGAACCTAGTCTCTATTACGTGTGATAAACTTGTATTATACCTATGCTGTTTCCTTATTGATTATACTCAGCCTCATACGATTCTCTTGCCTTATTTTACCACTTGTCTATTACCGTTTGAGTTGGACTCCTTAATTAAAAGGAATCCTTATACTAATTTGATTCTAATTGGTACTTATTTCTATAATTACTACTAAACTATGATTCTTGCCCTATTCTCTACTTAGTTTTAAACTATAAATACATTGCTCTTTTCATTAACACAGACACGAACACATTGTTCAAAACTCTCTCTTACACAAAAACTCTCTTCTTCTCTCTTTTCTCTGGTTACTTGCTCCTATTCTAAGTCAGCCGGTTGTAAACCAAGGCTGACTACTGTACTCTTGGGTCCTTCACTCTGTGTTTTCTCTCTTCTATACTAGTATGTCCTGATTCTAGTTTAAGTACCAAAAACAATATATTTCTTTTGCTACTTCAATTCATCCTATTTCTAATATGTTTTTACTTATAGTTTTGCTGTGAAGTTTGTACTTGACCTGGTTGCATTATGATTCGCTTATCCTGTTATGTACTCCCCCCTTTAGACTCAGCATGCTTATGAGATGTTATCCCCATTCTAGTATACTTCAATATGATTCTGCCTACTTATGTTTCTCTGACTACTAGCATGAACTTTTCTGTGGCAAAACAATTTGCACCATATGTTATTTGGTTTTGAGTAATCCTGAAGTCTATGCTATATCCTTAATCCCTGGATGCCCCCTAGCATATTGCTGATTCTGTACTTAAGTGTTCCTGAAACTATGTGCTTTCCTATGTGCACTATTTGCCCCCATTACTCCTGTTTGGTGTTGCTGAACCTGCCTTGGTTCTATGTTCTTTGGCTGTGTATGAACCTGTTTTGGGTGCTATGTCTGGGCTGTTGCTTATTACTCTACTCTCTTTTTCAAAAACTGCTCTGCTACATAACTCTGTAGTTCTTTACAAAATCTTTCAAACAAGTCTCTTTTCAAACTGTTTTCCTACTCAATCTTTTAAAAACTATATCAAGCATTTTCACTATATTCTTAGACCCCTTAGGTTCTGCCCCTTTTGTGTGAGCATTGCCTTGGGACCCTTGAGCTCCCTCTGAACTTTGACACACAAGAGCTGGCCTTTCCACACTGCACTTAGTCCACCTTGGCTATGAAATCTGGATGTGAGCACTTCCCGGGATCCTTTGAGGTCCTTAGGGAACTCTGACATACCCGGGTTATGAGAAAGGTTGTGACACAAGATTTGGCATTGAGGACCTGGAAACTTGGGCCTATTATGAAGGCTCCCTATAGTTAACTTCATCTTTCTTACTTTTAGTTATGAAATTCATATTCAGAGGTTTGTAATAATTATTGTAAAAACTCTTTGGGGATGGATAGTGAAAAGGGATGGGTACTATGCATGCTATAGTTATCGAAGGGTAGAAAACATGTCCTTAGGTTTATACTCTTGATTGCGCATTAGAAACCATGCCTCTTAGGTCCTATGTCTATTGTTTTCAGCATATGCATACTCATATCGCTTATAAATTTCTGTGTTAAAACATGCTAATAATTAGTACTTTGCCATTATGACATACGCTGTCATGTACACTTAGAAATCATGCTTTAGGATAAAAAATAACAACACTAATAAACAGGTCGTTCCATCTCTTCTGCATATTCTGAAAGCATGTTCAAGTACTTCAACACTTATGCATTTAGAAAAATCCTGCTTAGGTCCTACATGTATGTCATTTTGCATTTTTTTGTGTGCATTAGATATCCTGCCATTAGGATTACATCCACATCCGCTTAGGCATCTCTAGTTAATCAGGGATAAAAACAGATTCATCCAGCTGATAACAATTCCTGAATCCTGGACATTTAGAACAACATGTTTAGTGATATAATTCAAACAGTTTCTTTAATAATCTCGGTAACTATTGAGCACTGTCCCACGCCTAGGCAAGCCTTAGATGATTAAAGTCATTAAAAACTGGAAGTCTGCTTCTTTATGTATACTGCTTAACCATCAACATGTTTAGAACCAGTAGGCAAAACTGATTAGGACTTCCTCTCTGAGTTATGAAATCAAATCTGTTTCTTTGTCATTTTAAAATCACCTAGATACCATGCTTTAGTATTCTGAACTAATATAGAGCTTAAATGTGTATGAGTTGTGCTGTCTATTTGCATTACTTGTGGAGGTATACTTGGCCTTCTATCTATTTTTCTGTAATCCCATTTAAATGCAGTCCTATATGTTCTGTCTGTCGCCTTAGCATTTTCTCCCTTTAAACCTGAGGGTCCACCTAGAACTTCCTTTATAGGTAGAGTTCCTAAACTCCTCCAGGACCATTAGGAAAGGGATGGGTAACAGCACGCAATAGAGGTCGTTGACCAACACTCGCTCTAATTACCTTTACGGGGTGGGAAGGTTAAGTATGGACATGATGACCGGTGCGCTAATACCACGTGTAGCCTCTCGTTGAGGAGTGACATACCGGGTATTGCATTGATGTGATCCATATTACAAACAACCTAGGATATCCCTTATTCCCCCATATGCATATTTAGATTATATCTTCCTCAAAAACCTTACTTAGTCATCAAATATTTTCAAAACTTTAAGTAACACATGTGTGCTTAGACTGCGAGTCTCTCAAAACCTTTTGCTTGACTTAGACATTAATTGCTTATTTGCTACTTGCTTAAAAATTCACAAAGTTGTTTGGCCGGGGACCACCGTTGTGGATTCTTAGAGGTGCCTAATACCTTCCCCTTAGAATAATTTCAAGCCCTTACCCTGTCTGTGGTTATCAAATCAATGTCTATAAATGATCCCAAATAGGTTCCCTAACGCACCTTAAAATCGTTAGGTAGCGACTCTTCAAATCTTGCTTACCCCTTTCCCAAAAGGAAATGAGTTGTCCCAACAATGTCAAAAACCCTTGACCGACCCGAAAGGAGTTGGAAAAAGGGGGGCGCGACAATGATTATTCATCTACTCTTAAGCTTTTAACCAAATAATAGTACCACCTTATGTTTTTAAACCAAAACACACGCAACCATATAAATAGACTCAAGTTATCAACTAAACAGACAAATATCACTTGCTTAATAACAACTAGATCAACAACACTCCATCATAATTCAAAAAGGCATTTGAAACCAAACGAACCTTTTGAAAACACAATCTCTTTACAACAATGGTAACAAGCTAACGAGGAATTGGTTGAACTGATTAGAACATCAAACTAACTAAACTCGTAGTAACTAAGCCAAACAAATAATCAAGACCAAACAAACAACAACTAACCGATATTAACTAAACTTTAAACAACAAGAATTGATACGAGTTAGTATTTTGTTGAAACTAAACTATAACAACTATCTTAATTTAACCAAATCAAAAGCATGAATTACATAATTTGGAAAAAACATAAGCATGTAACACAAATTAAAGCCTAATCCTAATTACTAATCGAAACAGAAACTACATTAAGAGTTAAATTAAGACGACCACTAACCTCATTAAAATTAGAGAGTTATAAATAAATAGCATTGAAATAGTAAACCACAAACACAAAGGAAAAGGTTAGGATTTTACCTAAGCGCTCGAGCTTCAAATCAGTAGTACGACACAAATAGACAGCGAATCGACCTCCACGCCTTTTTTCTCGACAAAAAAGGCCATAAAACACAAAATCTAGCAAACCAGAGTTGAGTCCAACACTATGTCAAAGAAAAAGAGAGACTAAGGGGTCGTGTTTATGCTAGACGGAGGCTCAGCGGCGGCAATGAGGTGGCTGGCTGGGATTCGACCGGATTTTGGCAAGATTTTGAAGGGGTTTGAAGGTTTTGAGGAGTGGAATGGAGAATAGGAGAGTGAGAAGAGTACGGTGGTGTAAAATATTTGGAGTTTGGGGTGGTGAGCGGATGCTAGGGTTTCAATTAGGCTTAGATTCACGGATATTGAGAGGGTTTATGGGGATTTGGGGTTCAGATTCATGGAGAGGAGGTTGAGCGGAAGAAGTGGTGAAATTTTGGTGTGATTTGGAGGTGCGCCGCTGCCATGAAGCGATTTCCGGTCGGTGACGCTAGGGTTTAGGCAGTGGGCCTAGCAGAAGGGAGAAGGGAGAGGAGATAGTGGAGAGAAGAGAAGAGAAATGGGGAAATGTGGGGAAAATTTTGACCTCTCTAGGTCTTAAAATACATGGAAGAGAGATCAAGTGATGGCCGTTGGATCAAAGGGCTATGGTTGGATGAGATTTAATTTCTGATTCCTTAAATGAAACGACGTAGTTTCGCCTTGAAACTATGTCATTTTGTTTTCCTCCCTTGCAAACCTCATCTTGGACCGGGTCCTGGGCTAGAATTTGTGGGCTATTTTTAGCCCAATTCGGCCAAACAAAGCATCAAACCAATTCCTTAACGCCTTAACAAACTATTTTAACTATAATCTAATTGAAAAACCTATAATACACATATAGTAATTATTTAAAATATAATGTAAAAGGAAAAACAAAAATTAGGCATTTACAGATGCCCCTCTTTGCTTGAGAACATGAAGAGTTTTCGTGCAAAGATAATGAATGCCATGACTAACTTTGCCCACATATGACTCTAATGAAAGCGTTTTTGAAAAAGGTGACCGAACCTTACTTCCGAGGTTGTCTACATATCCTTGGCTATAAAGGAATCAAGTTAGTGTAGTTCTGGGAAAAGTTGGTAGCTGGGACTACCCGACACTGGAGTTAAGATTACTGCTGCTACTGCTGCTGCTGTTGCTGTTACTGGCACTTGCTACTTACATCAAAAGAAAAAAGAAGAGAACTACATATGCGTGCAAGCTAAGAGTTACAAAATTCCTGTCTATATGTCTTCTGGAGTCAAATCTTGATTCTTGACTTGCTCACTTGTGTTGAACTTAGATTGGATCTTGATGCTCTTTGAAGAAAAGATTATGGCTCATTCTCAATTGCTTGATTTACCGATCAGAATTTGGGAAAGTGAAACTTGACAAGCTGGGTTGCTGACACATTATCAAAGCTAACTCCAACTATCTTGTGATCGAAAGACTTCTTTCTTATAATGAGAAACTGAAACTGCAAGCTTTAATCGTCACCTGTGCTCTACGGCGGGGCTTGCAAAGCCATCAAAGACGAACAAACCGAACAAAATTTTTCTTCCCCAGCTTTGACTAGGAAAATTTGTGTGAGTTATCAGAGAAAGCTATAAACTATCTAATTTACTGAAAGGCAGACAAAGACATTAGTATAAACTAGCTAAATGTGATAAAATTTGTAACGAAGGGATTGTGTACCCTACGTTACAAAGAAGATATGCAAACCAGAGGGTGGTACCCTAGGTTGCAAAAAGGGAAAGCACTTAAGAAATGACTCCTTGTATTACTTGACGCAAAACGTAACCAGAGGTTGACACCCTGCATTATTGGGGAATATATGTAACCAGGGGTTAGCGCCTTGTATCACTAGGAATGAATGTAACCAGGGGTTGGTACCCTGTATTACTGAAATGGAAAGTAACCACGGGTTTGTTTAACCAAAGAATTATATCTTTTGACCAAAGCTATTTTTAGAATGAACGCGGGTTATTGATAATCAAAGAAATTATATTGAATAAAGAGGAATAAGTAAAAGACAATAGTATGATATGCGGAAAAGTAAAGTAGGTTGTATTCGAAGTCTAGATCCACCTTACAAGTTACATTCCCTTCCTTTATGTAGGGGGTTTCTTAATATAACGTTTGATTCTTGCAATGATCGCTCATTAATGACTAATTATTACATTAATGAGGCGTTACAAAGGGTAACCGTAACTGTTGTGTGAAAGTTACATAACATATAAGTCATTAAAGCTTACCTCTTGGGTGAAGAAAATGGCATTTTACTTGATTAGTTCCAGGCCTGAGTGACGATGGAGAATCAAATTGGTGAAGGTGGGGACTTTCTCTCTCAAGAACTCACTCTTGCTTCTCTCTAATTTACCAGACTAAAGTTAAAAATGAAGGGGATGTGTGTTTTATTAGGCTGGGGGTCGAGTTTTAAAATTAGAAAATGAGAAGCCCCGATGCAGGTTTGCGGTCCGAAATGCGATCGCATTCCGGTTATGCAGTCCGCAAACATGCCGCATAATTGGCCCTCAGCTGGGCCAAAAAGAGAAACAGACTGCCCAGGTATACGACAACTATGCGGTCCGCATACCTGTTATGCGATCGCATAGTACACCGCATAACTCCCTCCGCAAAACTCAAGAGCAAGAATGCGACAACTGTGCGGCCCGCATTCATGAAAAGAAATGCGATCGCATTTTGGGCCGCATAGGTGTCCTCAAAATGGACATCAGACTGTCCAAGTATGCGACCACTATGCTGTCCGCATACCTGATCTGCGATTGCATAGTGGACCGTAGATCCGCACGAATCTGAGAAATCAAATCCTCTAAGTCCTGGGGTACTTTTCACTCCAAAATGGTCTGATTTAAGAATTCCTACAGTTATATGAACATGGGGACCTATCGGGGCATCATTTTTAATTAAGAAATTTTACGGGTCTTTACACCAGATACTAATCTTCAAACATTTCATCACATCAATAATCATAGTTGATATGTTTTAAGAAAACCCAAAAAACAAGAATTTACTTTCACTCGCATGTTATGACCTGACCACAATGTATAGGTACTCATCACCTCACATATACATTGTATTTAGCAACAAAACAAGTAGCACAGAGTCACACAATACATATTCCCTCAAGATAAGGTTAGGCACAACACTTACCTCGATTTCGCAGGCCACTCACTGCTCATGTACAACGTTTCCTTTAGAATTGGCCTCCAACTCACTCGTATCTAATCATAATTGGTTTAATATCATTAAATATTGCTAAAGGAACTAACTTTAGTGCAAGATTATGGTTTTCCTAAGTTTTCCCAACAAAATACAAAAATCGACCCCAGGCCCGCTTGGTCCAAACTCGAGGTTCGGACCAAAATCCGTTTACCCATTCTCCCCCAAACTCGGATATGCAACTGGTTTTGGAATCCGACCTCAATTCGAGTTCTAAATCCCTAAATTTCAAAATTCCTAAGTTCTACCCAAAATTGCTAATTCTACCATGAAATTTTCTAGATTCTAGGATGAAATCTCGTAAAACGTAGTTAAGGAGTGAAAGAGATGAGTTAGAAATCACTTACTTATGATTTGGGGAAGAAAGGTATTTTGGAAAATCGCTTCTTCTGTTCTAGGGTTTTATTAGTTTTTGAAAAGTAGTACAATAATGAAAAGTCCCGCGTATATATGTACGCCTCAGGTCCCTGCCCACCGCGGTCAGTGGAAAAGTGGGCGCTGCCTTCTGGACCTTGCTCACCGCTGTCAGCGAAAAAGTGGGAGCAGCGTCAGAACTGGTGCATTACCCACTGTTGTCCGCAGAATTCTCAACGCGGCCGCTGAATCTGAACCACGGTCGCGGAATTTCCAGTGCGGTCGCACTTCCAGGTTCAGAGACCTGCGATTCTGCAGCTATTCAAGTCCAGATCTGTTCTAAGTCTCAAAGCACTTTGTGGCCTACCCGAAACTCACCCGAGCCCTCGGGGCTCCAAACCAAACATGCACACAAGTCTAAAAACATCATACAGACTTGATCGTGCGATCAAATCACAAAAATAACACTTAAAACGACGAATTTAACCTCAAACTCATGATTTTCTCAAGAATACTTCAAATTCACTATTTTCTCAACCGAACGTCCGAATCACGTCAAATCCACTCCGATTCTCACCAAATTTGACAGATATGATACAAATGTCATAATAAACCTGTACCGGGCTCCAGAACCAAAATACAGGCCCGATACCAACGAGTTCAAGCATTAATTCATTTCTTTATTTCCTTTAAAATTCAGTATAACAATTTTCTTCAAAAATTGATTTCTAAAGCTAGGGACCTTGGAATTTAATTACAAGCATACACCCAAGTCCCATATTTTACTACGGACCTCCCGCGGCCGTCAGAACACGGATTCGGGTTTGTTTACTCAAAATGTTGACCAAAGTCAACTAAACTCAAATATTAACTCTCAAAAATTATTAATTCATATATTTTCACATAAAAGCTTTATGGATTCACGCGCGAACTGCGCACGCAAATCGAGATAAATAAAATTAACCTTTTTAAGGCTAATGAGCCCAGAATGGTGTCTTAATTCATAAGATGACCCTTTGGGTCATCACAGACTTTAATGAATCATGACATGCATTTTGGACTGGGCGCGTGATCCGTTTGAGATGTCTAATTCCCAAAATCCATCGCAAATTCATCTTGAAACTGTCTTGTTTATGCTCATGCCAGATTATCGAATAGCCTCATTCGTCTAGTAGCAACCTTTGCGGGTTTTCGCTAACTCACCTCTCTCATTTCTCTACTCACCGTCGCCTTATGATACCCATCCGGGTTTTCACTAATAAGACTCTCTCATGTCTCTGCTCACTGTCGCGTTACAGTCCCCATACGAGTTTTCACCGATAAGACTCACTAATTCTTTTTTTCTTCTTTTTGGTAAGATATTGCACGCGGAAGGTTGCCAAACGCCCGTGGCATGAGGACTTCAAACATTCTCAAAGATCGATCAAAAGTTCCTAATACAGAAAAGGCGAAAAGAACCTTGAACTTAATTACAACTTTTGGAACTGCTTTTACAGAAACAATGGTAAAATAAAACAAACTTTTGCCCCAGTTTTGGAGTATTGGGAATATGGATTTTTTGTTGTGATGGGACCGAACCCAGGGTAAGGCTACCTACGTATCCTTTCAAAATTAGGTCGAACGTAGTTCAGTGACTCAGAAGATTTGTTCATGATTTTTCTTCTTATTTATTCATTTTTTTCTCTTCTTTTTTTCTTTTCGTTCTTGTTTTTACAAGTACACAAGTTCCAAAAAGGGAAAACAAAGAAGACAAATACGGCTCAAAAGGGTTAATAAAAGAGTGACACCTATTTGGAATAGCGAGCAATGATAGCTTTCGTCATCTCGAACTGAGGGAATCACGTGTGAAAGTTTCGTCGTGGGTATATATCAAACATAATATCTTTTGACTACATCTGCATTGATAGTCATGTCTGGTGCCTGTCCTTCTTTATCTACCAAGTACAAGGCCCCTTTTGGTAATAATTTCTTGGTGATGTAGGGTCCTTGCCAGTTCGGGGTGAACTTTCCTTTAGCTTCCACCTGGTGCGAAAGGATCTGTTTCAAAACGAGTTGGCCTACTTCGAAGTGCCTTGGACACACTTTCTTGTTGTAAGCGCGTGCCATTCTTTGCTAGTATAACTGACCAAAACACACTGCTGCTAGCCGTTTTTCATTAATCAGCATCAGTTGTTCTAATCGGGTCTTGACCTACTTAGTGTCTTTAATCTCCGATCACAATGATCCAGAGAGAGGGAATTTCGACTTCAGTCAGTATTACATCTTCTGTCCCATATACCAGCATATAAAGAGTTCCTCCAACAGACGTGCGAGCAGTCGTGCAGTATCCCAAAAGAGTAAAAGGAAACTTTTCATGCCATTGTCTGGAACCTTGGATCATCTTCGTAAGAATATTCTTGATGTTATTGTTTTTCGCTTCAACGACTCCATTGGATTTTGGCCGGCAAGGGGTAGAATGGCGATGCACAATTTTAAATACCATGCATACCTCCTTCAGCAAATGACTATTTAGATTGGCTGCATTATCAGTGATTTTGGTCTTTGGGATACCAAAGCGACAGATGATGTCAGAATGAACAAAGTCTACCACATCTTTCTTGGTGACTTCTTTGAAAGTGACGGCCTACAACCACTTGGCGAAGTAATCAATTGCAACCAAAATGAATCTATGCACATTTGAAGCCTTTGGCTTGATTGGCTTGATTGGCTTGATTGGCCCAATAACATCCATTCCCCAAGCAGCTAAAGGCCAAGGAGAGGACATGGGATGCAAGTCCAAATGTGGCGAGTGAATCAGGTCACCATGAATATGGCATTGGTAACACTTGCAACAAAACTAGAGCAATCTCGCTCCATAGTAAGCCAATAATACCATGCCCACAGAATCTTCTTCGCCAAAACATATCCATTCATGTGAGGTTCGCATAGCTCCGAATGCACCTCACTCATGATCTCCTCAACTTATGTCGATATATACATCTCAACAGGTTCAAATCTGGGGTTCTTTTGAACATAAGTTCCCCATTCAAGAAGAAAGCATTTTCGAGCCGCCTTATAGTTCTTTTTTGATTTCCCTTGGCATGCTCTGTGTATTCCCTTGTTTTCAGGAATCATTTTATGTCATGATACCATGGTTCACCATCTAGTTTTGTCTCAATAGTATTGTAGTAACTGTGGTGAATCTGAACTTAGATTTTCAATGGATCAATATGAGTGTTGCTTGGATAAGGGAGCATCTAGGCTAAGGTAGCCAATGTGTCGACTAGCTCATTGTTAAACCTAGGAATGTACCTGAACTCGATGGATTTGAATCTTTTGCTCAGGTCTTGCACACATTGTCTGTATGGAATAAACATGATGTCTCAAGTCTCCCATTCGTCTTGGGTTTGCGGATAAGCAAGTCAGAATCTCCCGTAACCAATAGTTCATGCACATCGAGATCAAGGGACATTTTCAGACCCATGATACAAGCTTTGTATTCTACCGTATTATTGGTACAGAAGAACCGAAGTCAGGCCGTTGGAGGGTAATGTTATCCAATAGGTGAGATGTGGATTGCCCCGATCCTAACTCCTTTGATATTGACATCCCCATCAAAATACATTCTCCATACATGGTTGTCGTTCGAAACTACTTCCTCTACTAAGTTGACCTCTTCGTTTGGGAAGTATGTGCTCAGTGGCTTGTAATCATCATCAACTAGATTCTCTACCAAATGATCTTCCAAAGCCTGTGTTTTCATTGCAGTGTGAGTGACATAGACGATGTCGAACTCTATGAGTAGAATTTGCCATTTTGGAGCCTGCCAGTGGGCATTAGATTTTGGAAGATGTACTTCAAAGGATCCATTCTGGGTATGAGGTAAGTAGAATATTCCAAAAAATAATGCTTCAGCTTTTGAGCAACCCAAGTCAAGGCACAATATGTCCTTTGTAAAAGGGTGTACTTAACCTCATAATTGGTGAACTTCTTGCTCAAATAATATATCACATGTTCCTTTTTTCCTGTCGCATCATGTTGCCCTAGAACGCATCCAAAAGAATTATCCATCATCGATTAATATAAAAACAAAGGCCTACCAGGTTCAGGTGGGAACAATATAGGGGGTTTTGATAGATAATCTTTGATCGTGTCGAAATCTTTTTGGCAATCATCTGTCCGCTTGCATCCATTTTTAGCAACTTGAAGATAAGCTCGCACGTGGTTGTGAGCTGAGAAATGAACCTACTAATGTAGTTCAATCTCCCGAGCAAACTCATGGATTCAGTTTTGTTCATCGGGGGTGGCAGATCTCAAATGGGCTTCATCTTAGGTGGATCCAATTCGATGCCTCTCTGGCTGACTCTAAAATCGAGGAGTGTCCTAAACGGAACCCCAAATGCACAGTTGACTGGATTGATCTTAAGGTCATTCCTTCGCAATCGTTCAAAGAACTTTTTGAGATCGCGCACATGATCAGCTTGTGTCTTTGGTTTTATGATGACATCATGGACATATACTTCAATCTTTTAGTGCATCATGTCATGGAAAATAGTGGTCATGTCCCTCATGTAAGGTTCCCATGCGTTCTTCAAACTAATGGCATGACCCTGTAACAATAAGTACCTCATGGAGTGGTGAAAGCTGTCTTTTATGCATCATCCTCATCCATTAGAATCTAGTGGTATCCATCATAGCAATCCACGAACGACCATATCTCATGCTTTGCACAATTATTGACAGGAGTGTGGATGTTTGGAAAAGGAAAATTATCCTTTGGACTTGCTTTGTTCAGGTCTCTGCAGTCAACACATACTCTAGTTTTTTCGTCCTTCTTTGGTACATGAACAACATTTTCCACCCAAGTGGTGTATCAGACGACTCTAATACATGAGCGCTAAGTTGCTTCATTATTTCCTCATTGGTTTTATCACTTATGTCTGTTTTAAATTTTCGTTGTTTTGTTGGACTGATGGAAAATCAGGATTCGTGGGAAGCTTGTGAACCACTAGATCAACACTCTAACCCGACATATCATCATAAGACCAAGAAAACACATATGTCTATTCAAATAAAAGTTGAATCAAGGCATCTCTGGTTTTTTGTTCAGTGTGAATGCTTATCTTTGTTTCTCTAGCTTCTTCATGACTTCTGATATTAATGGACTCAGTTTCATTGAGGTTAAGCTTAGGCTTGTTTCAAATTGTTCCAACTCTCTTGTTATTTCCTCAACTGTCTCATCTTCATCATATTTAACCTTTTGATGCCTTATTTCGAAATTAGGCCGCTTTTTAAGATCTGAGAGTGAATTCTGCATGCATGTCATGTTATTAAAGTCGGCATTAACAAAACTGAAATGGAAACCAAATGACAAGAATTAGGAAAATGAAAAGATACAAAACTTAATATGAAACTGAACTTCATTTTATTGAATTTGAAAGGACAGAAGGGTTAACATCAAAACAAAACAATCATACTGAGATGTTTGGATTACAACCTCGAAAGTAACCCAAAGTACACAAAAGAAGTTGCAAAAGCAAACTACACAAGAGAAATTGCTTCCCAGTTGTTGAGCATTGTGTTTGGGCCAATTAGTTGCATATCGGTACGACTAATGCCTTCACCAGCTTGGATCATACTCACTTCAGAAAACATCTGGCTGAGGCCATGGCAAGTTTCATCAATGTTTTCCCACACCGAGGAATTTCGACCCTCTTAGAGTCGTGGCTTGACAAAAGTGTAGAAAATGTGAAGGATAGGTTGTTGTAAGACCCATCCATGCTTTTCGCGGTGCTTGAATTTGTCTTCGCCTACTTGTGTTGGCCTCAAGCCCAAACCAAAAGTAACCCTTGTTACTGAAAGGAGAAATGGGCCCCAAGATTCCTTGCAATGATGCCGCCAAGACTTTTCTTGGCTCATAACCTTGTCTCAACATAAGTGCAGCCACCATTACAGATGTGGCAGAAAGACGAGGATGCAGAATGGTCTTTCCTTCCTCAACATGGTCCACAATAACCAATTCAAAATCCTAATATAAAATGGACTCACACCCTTTCTTGGCATCAATACATAGGATTAACGGGTCTTTATAAATGGATGACTCGTCTTCCACGTGAACAATAATTTTTTGCATGCCATGTTCAAACTTGAGCATCTGATGCAAGGTGGATGGCACAGCTCGAGCCGTATGGATCCATGGCCTTCAAAGAAGAAAGTTGTAAGAAGGTTTCATGTCCACTACTTGGAAGATAATTTCAAAATCAACTGGCCAAATTGTCATGGTGAGGTTGATCTCCCCAATAATGTCTCTCGTTGGTCCATCAAAAGCCCGGATACGGACATTGATGGGTCGAATTTTGTCTGTATTGATGTTCATGCTTTGTAAGAAGGAGAGAGGGCATACACCTACGTTCGAGCCTCCATCAACCATGAATCACTTTACATAGTGCCCCTCACATTTAACAGTTAGGTGTAAAGCCATATTGTGCCCGATTGCTTCTTCGGGGAGTTCATCATCAATAAAGGTAATTATGTTCACCTCAAAAAAATATGTTGACCATCTTCTCTAACTGATTAACCGTGTTCTTCTCCGAGACATGTGCCTTATTCAGGATCTTGATTAGTACACGAGCATACTCTTTTGAATGTATGAGCAGGGATAGTAGAGAGATTTGAGCAGGAGTATTTCTCAGCTGGTCAGTGATTGAGTAATCCTGAGCTTCCATCTTTTTTCAAAAGCTCTTCCGCCTCTTCTTGATAGACCGGTTTCTTTATTGGCAATTGGCCTTCTCTAATTTGCTTGTCCTTACTCAAAATCTTCTGGAGAGTAATACCTCCCCGATCGAGTCAAACCTCCAGTTTCCCCCACTTCTTCTATGTTTTCCTTGCTTAATAGGTCACCATTGTAGTTCCAAGGAATTTTTTTGTGTTTGTCACATGGGGTTGCACGACAGGTTTGATTATGATCGGCTCTGTTATACCCTTCGTACCGCCCTGATTCTGCCTTGTGATGGGTGGCCTCCAAGGACATACTACCTTGGGCTTGGAACATTAGAGCAAACTTCCAACCTCAAGGCTTTGGGAACAAATAAAGTTACCTTTTTTGAGCTGGGGCGCCTTTAAAAATCAACGACACATCTCGACTTGGACTTACTTCAAGTCCTGCTCCTTCTTTAATCATTCCCACTATTATTTCTACCTGACCAACCGGCTTGTATTATTGATCTCGTCCAATCATTCCTATGAAATGAATATCGTTGTGTGCTGGCAACAAGTTATTTGTAATATTAGGATGGTCTTCTCCATTTGTTATCACAATCAAATTTTCATCGATGTGTCTTTATATGGCTCCTCTTCAGAGTCCAAGAGTCATCAGTGCTATGCCCCGGGGCACCTGAATGATATTCACATCTAGCATTCACTTGAAATCCATGTGAATCAGGATGCATATGGTGGGGAGCGATGGGTCCAATCACGCCTATCTACTTCAGCTTCTGGAATAGATTAGAGTATGACTCAACCAATGGAGTGAATATTTCCATCGGCCTCTACTCTCGACCATAATCCTGCCTAGGACGAGCATTATAGGGTGCTCGATAATGTTGCTGCTGAGTTCGAGGGATCCTTGGAGTTGGTGCCCATACCTAATGATTGGGAGGCCGAGCATAGGATTGAGCATTGAAAATTGTATATTGTGGTGGGCCCACAGAGTATTGAGGAATCAGCAGGGAATAATAATGTTGAGGGTAGCTGGATTGCCCCTGCTGAACTTGCACATAAGGGTGTGATGCCCCTCTTTGAACTTCCTTGATCCTGAGGTCATCGTGGAGCCTTCATCTCTCTTATTTATATTTGCTAAACCTCCTGACCCATTTTGAATTGCTTGGGTGCTGGCTTTAAGAGCATCTTGACTTAAAATTCTGCCAGTCTTGAGGCCATTTTCGACCGTCTCTCCTGTTTTGATTGCTTTTGCAAAAGGTCTACCCATCGCGGACATCATGTTCTGAAAGTAATTAAGATATTGAGCCTCCAGAAGAAAATTGATCAACTCGTGGTTATCCATGGGTGGCTTCACTCTAGCCACTTGCTTCATCCATTTGATAAAAAACTGCCTAAAGCTTTTAGTCGGTGTTTTCTTCATATTGGATAGGGAATTGCGATCTGGTTCAACATCAATGTTGTATTTGAATTTTTTGACGAAGGCTTGGGCCATGTCGTCCCATACATTCCACTGAGATATATCTTGGTCAATGAACCATTCAGAGGCTACCCCCACAAGACTTTCCTCAAAATAAGCCAGCAACAATTCTTCTTTTCCACCTGCACCCGTCAGCTAGTTGCAGTACCTTTTCTAGTGGGCGATAGGGTCACCGTGCCCATCATACTTCTCAAGTTTTGGGGTCTTGAACCCTGGTGGAAAATGGATGTGAGGGAACATGCATAGATCACTGAACGATACACTTTTGTGACCACCTAGTCCTTGTATGTTCTTTATGTTCTGTTCAACACTTTTCATTTTCCTGGCCATCTCATCTGGCTCACCCGTCTTGGCAAGCTTTTCATTTTCTACTGGTGAATCGTACTGAGGAGTCTGATTGTATGGATCCGAGACCTTGAAATCCATATTTGGAGAGTAGTATTGGCCATCATAAGTATAAGATGGTGGCTCGTTGTTTGGCCTCGTTACAGGAGGTGGTGGTAGGATTATATATATCGGCATGCCAGACACGACAATAAGGGTGTTCCTGACCGATGCGGCTGGAGGTCGCGCATTAGAGGTACAAGGGGCGGCATGGAAGCTGTAGTTTGGAACATACCCTGGTGGTAGAATGTGATCGCTCGTTGCATAGAGCGGTGGTTGGGTAGCCAAAGGTACGGTGGAAGTTCTTTCTGAGGGACCCTGAGGCGGAGGCTGACTGGAGACCCAAGCCTGATACACATCAGACAGTTGCTGTTTCAATCTTCTTACTTCCCCTGACTCTTGCTCAACTGGCTGACCTTGGGGGTCGTCACTAACCTGCTCGATTTCATCATTGTTAGTCATTGCTACCTTTCCCTTAGATCCGGTGAAGTAATGATATGTTGCTAGTTTCAGCACAAACCAACCACCTTAAGCTTACTATATAAGAGGCAACAAACGTGTTAGGGGTTGAGCATTTTACAGATACGAATCATACGTAAATATGCTATGCTCCTAAAATTATCACCATCTCTAACATGCTTTTGGAAGGATTCATGTTTTAGTCCAGCTTATAAGGTTGCTACT
The DNA here is from genome assembly GCA_005239495.1 of Nicotiana undulata. Lineage (NCBI taxonomy): Eukaryota > Viridiplantae > Streptophyta > Magnoliopsida > Solanales > Solanaceae > Nicotiana > Nicotiana undulata. The sequence continues at coordinate 29,661 of ML247819.1, forward strand.
TATTGTTGCTATAATTTTCCTTCTTTCTTTTTGTTTTTCCTTTTCACTCGCCTCATTTTGATCCTTCATTTTAGAGTCATTGAAAAATATTTGGTCGAACCTTATGGGGTTCTCCTACGTATCATGTCGCCGCATGAATCAGATCATTACGTAGTTCAGAGAATCAGTAATAAATAAATAAACTAACTGTTTTTTCTTTTTTTACTCATATACAAATTATACCAAAAAAGCTTCTAACGAGGAAAATATTTTTGGATTTATTTTGGAACTGTTGAAAGAAAGACTTCTAAAGAAGAAAGAATTTTTTTTGGGGTTTTAAATTTTTGCCATTTAATGAAAAAACATCTTTGGATTTTGAGTTTTCTTTTTAATTTCAGAAAGAAAAACTTTTGAAGAAGAACGAATTTTTTTTGGAATTTAAGTTCTTTTTCTTTTTGTTTTCTCTAAATTTCTCGATTTGATGCATCAAAAATTAAAGGAAAATATTTTTGGATTTTTGAAAATTGGGGGTTGGACCCGATAAAGGTTGCGTACGTATCTCACATCCGATGAGAATCAAGCCCACGTAGTTTGGTGATAAAATTCCAATGAAACTAACTATGTTTTCTCTTTTTTGTTTTCTTTTCATGAAAAATTAATCATGGACATCAAACACACCAGACCACTTCGGGCTTTTTTATTTTAATCTTAAAAAGAACGGACATTTGAACAAAAATCGGGAGCATATAGTTTTTATTTTTCTCTACTCATTCAACTATTCCACCCTAAAGCCGGTCAACATGTAAGCCTCCCAAATAAGGTAACAGGTAGCACATAAGTGAACATGATGGTCTCAGAGGATACCTGACTTATACGGGCCCGACCCCTGTACCGAGTTCCACTAAGTCAAATGCACGTGATGCAAATAAAGCGAACCTACTAGGGATATGCGGCATAAGGTTTGTTCTTCTATGTTTAAATCCTAGTGGAGAAGGTATCTAGACTGGCTTACTCGAGCGCACAACTCGAGCCGAGAAGGGTCAGCATACCGGTAGTATTGCTTTCGGCTTAGCCGGTGGTATTCCCCGCCTAAAACATGTGTGACTAAAGTCCTTCACTGGGTGACAAGCACCACGACTATCTCAAAGAAAATGGGTTATGACTAGCAAATACCCAATTTTAATTTCAAGAAGACTCAAAGGGGTTGCGTCAGCAGATAATTTATATGTATAGTTCAACAATATCAAAGCTAGCAAGTAGCACATGCGGCCCAAAAAAATCACAATATAAAAAAAATTAATAAAGCCAAATAAAAGTCAACATGTACAAGCTCGAATTCTGGTTGTCCCCAGCAGAGTCACTAGAGCTGTCACACCCCTTTTTACCCCAAAAGAATATATGTGTTATGGATTGTGGGTTAAAGAGTTTTTTCAGTTAAAGTGACAATTTTGAAATAGAGATTATTTTATTATTCAGAGTAGAAATTACTTTATTATTCAAAGTCGCCACTTGAAATTGATTTTTGGTGTTCCAAGTTGTAACGACCCAACCAACCATTTTGAGAGTTATAGCCCCGATTCCCTATTTACTGCTTCCCCCATATCTTTTGCTGCTTATGTGTCTTACCAGAAGGTTTTGGTTGTGTTTTTGGAGTGTTTTGGGACACTTAGTCTCTACAACAGAAGCTTAATCTCTAGGATTTTGACCGTAGTTGGAACTGTGTTAAGACGACCCTGGAATGGAGTTTCATCGGTTCCATTAGATCCGTTGGGTATTTTATACTTAGGAGCATGTTAGAATTGTGTTTTGGAGGCCTGTAGCTGAATTATGCTTGAAAAGGCGAAAGTCGAATTTTTGGAGATTTTGGCCAGATGTGGACTTTTTGATATCAGGGTCAGATTCCGATTTCAGAAGTAGAGGTAGGTCTGTAATGTTGAATATGGCTTGTGTGAAAATTTGAGGTCAACTGGACGTGGTTTGATAGGTTTCGTCATTGCTTGTAGAAGTTCAAAGTTCAAAGTTCGTTAAGTTTGAATCAGATGGTAATTCGTGATTTAGCATTGTTTTGGTTGAGGTCTTGGGGGCCTCGGCTGTGTTTCAGATGCTTAACAAATTGAATTTGGATTAGGCTAGTTGCTGAAGATTTTCTGGTTTCAGGTGTTTCGCACCTGCAGAGGGGAGACCGCAGGTGCGGGATCGCACGTGCGGAAGACCAAGCGTATATGTCGTTTTAGATACGTGGTCAGGGGTCGCAAGTGCGAGGTAATATTCCGCATCTGGGATACCCACATATGCGTCTAAGGAGAGCATGTGCGAAGTGAGACCGCAGAAGCGGACAAGGTTTCGCAGGCGCGCACTCGCAGGAGAGACCTCCTACATCGCAGATGCGGACCCATCCCCTTAAGTCATTTCCGCACCTGCGAGGGAAATTCTGCAGGTGCGGCGTCGCAAGTGCGACTTGTGGTCCGCAGATGCGAAATTGCTGGGCAGAAAAGGCTAAGTTCAAGGATTTGAATTCATTATCCATTGTTGGACCTAGAGAGCCGGATTGAGACAAAATTTTGAGTATTTTTCAAATGGAGCTTTGGGTAATGATCCTAGCTCGCTTTTGGTTATATTCCATTAATCTATATTTGATTTCATCATGTAATTAAGGAATCTAGGTGTGAAATTTGGGGAAAAGGTTGGAAGTTCTTCGACTAAGATTTTGGGTTTTGATAGCGGATTTGGATAATTTTGGTACGAGTGAAGTCGTGAGTGAATGGGTGTTCATATTTTGTCACTTTTACCCGATTCCTTGATGTGGGCTCGGGGAGGCTTTTTGGGGCGATTTTGTAATTTCTTGCTTTAACTTTGATTTCATTAATTTGATTATCTTCTTATAGTTATTATTTATATGTAATTGATTTTGGATATACTTGGGCCCTTCAGAGTCAGATATTCGTGGAATAGGCAATGTTACCGATTGATTGAGCTTGGTTCGAGGTAAGTGGCTTGCCTAACCTTGTGTGGTGGAAATCCCCTTAGGATTTGGTACTGCTATGATATGTGAGCGCCGTGTACGCAAGGTGACAAGTGCTTACATGGGCTATTGTTGTAAAACCTGATGTTTACATAGTAATAACTTGTTCCATCTTAATTGAGTTATACTAGCATGTGTAGTTATCATGTTAGCCTAGAATAACATGTCTACGTGTTTTAATTATTTATCTGAACTGTGCATCATGCTTAGTGGATTCCTGCTCCTTTTATTGACTTGTACTTGGCGTAAACTGTAGGTTTTCTTGCTGTAATTGTTATCTCCATTATTTGAGCTACGTATTTACTTTGGGACTATGGGACGGTATCCTAGGAGATCCCCCTGCATGTTTATTTTGAGACTATGGCACGGTATCCCACAAGATCCCCCTGCACATTTACTTTTGAGTCTACGAGGCGGTACATCGAGAGTTCTCCCTGTATATTTACTTTTGAGACTACGAGGCAGTACCTCGGGAGTTCTCCCTGTATATTTACTTTGGGACTACGAGACGGTATCTCGGGAGATCCTTTGTTGTTTACCCCTGTGTGATGTAGTGTTACTTTGTTGTGTTTCCTTTTGTTAAATTCTAGTCTCTTATTATACTGCATATTCTCCTGCCTTATCTATTATTTACTAGTAGGCCTGACCTGACCTGACCTCGTCACTACTCGATCGAGGTTAGGCTTGGCACTTACTAGGTACCATTATGGTGTACTCATGCTACTCTTATGCACATGTTTTCGTGTGTAGATCTAGGTACATCATTCCACCCTCACTATTAGTTGTGCATTTGTTGTTGTTCCGGAGTATTCAAGGTACATCTGCCCGCGTCCACAGACCTCAGAGTCCCCCTCTATCTCTTTTTGGGTAGTTCTCCTTTACTTTTTCTAGATACTGATGTATAGAACATATAGTCAAATTCTAGAAGCTTGTGACTTATGATATTTCGGGTCTTGGAAAAATTTTGTGTATATTTCGAGAGTTGGTTATTGTATATGCCGAGCGGCATTGTCACGACCCAAAACCTATGGGTTGTGATGGCGCCGGACACCACTGTCAGGCAAGCCAACCCCTTAATCAATTGAAATACCTTCCTGTTTAACAATTTCGAAATCTTGCCTTTTTCTGCATTTCATAACCAAATGATTAAAAATTCTCGTAAATTAAATACGGCAGGAAATCCACTTAATATAGTAAAAGAAATACCAACACATCCCCAGAACCTGTTGACACAAGTACATGAGCAACTTCTAAGAATTTAAACAATTATACAACGCTTGTCCGAGGAACAAATTGGACAAGGGCATTAAAGATAAAATGGAAATACATAGATGGGAGACTCTGTCAGCTGCGGAACGCCTCCGGATGAATGCAGCCCGTATAAGTCTCCAAATCAATCACTGTACTATAAAGGTACCTNCCACTTAATATAGTAAAAGAAATACCAACACATCCCCAGAACCCGGTGACACAAGTACATGAGCAACTTCTAAGAATTTAAACAATTATACAACGCTTGTCCGAGGAACAAATTGGACAAGGGCATTAAAGATAAAATGGAAATACATAGATGGGAGACTCTGTCAGATGCAGAACGCCTCTGGATGAATGCAGCCCGTATAAGTCTCCAAATCAATCACTGTACTATTAATGTACCTATGCAACAAAATGCACAGAAAGTGTAGTATGAGTGCATATACATATATGTACCCAGTGAGTATCCCGTCTAATCTCGAAGAAGTAGTGACGAGAGGTCGACTAGATACTCACTAAGGTCCAACAACATGATATATGAAGGGATATGGCTAAAGCAATAGGCATGTGAAACAGTAAACAGCAAATGCATAGCAAATAATGTAGTCCAAATAATAACTGAAGAATGAACAACAGAGTACCAGAATCTCCTCTTAACCAATACCTGACAGCCCAGTTATAAGTGACTCGGGACTCAAGTTATCATACACACACCAGGACAAGACAACCGGCCGGNAGATAATCAACTACGATTTAAATCATAATACTTCACTTTTACTTATCACTTCAACAGTAATTACAACTCATAACACATACGAAGGTACAAATAGGGCACATAGAGGAATGCTTGTGAATCCTAAGGCTACCCGACATAGAAATATAGTCACCACGTACGGACTCTCGTCACTTGGTACGTACGTGGCCCCCAGAACATGTACACACAGCAATCAAGAACCTATAGGGACATTTTCTCCCTTACAAGGTTGGAAAGGAGACTCACCTCGTGTCGAATCTACCTCTCGGACAAAGGATGCGCCCGCAACTCCAAACTCTACACCCAAAAACTCGTAACTGGAGTAGGAAAAATCTGTGTGATATTTTTGAGAAGGATTACACCGTACTCCTTTAGAATCAAAAAATCCCGTCACTAGTATAATATGAAGTAACTATTGCCCTTAGCTTTGTGTTCTGCATAAAATGTTTGCCGAATGAACTTCGGCATTTATTCAACATAAGAGCTCTTTGCATTTTTCTCACCCACTTATGTAAGATAAGATTCCTTTTGCATTTTGGAATTTTGTATAACCCATTTACATAAAGATTTTTGTATGATTTACGTTTTAGCCTTAAAGCTAAGCAAATCTTGCTAAATATCCTAATAAGGAGACACCTTTCCATGTCTCTTATGATTCATGTAGTTGAATTTATTGCAAATTCAAGGGCTGCCACATTTTTGTGGTCCAAACGTTATCCAAAATCACCCTTAATTAACCACTGATATCATGGTTCCAATAATTAATCAATTACTTATATAATTAAGAATTATCTCAAATTACTTAAAATACTACCTATTTTTAATACTCTTTGTACATCTTACTATTATAGTCATGTGGTACCTTGTATGATACTAGTCAATAAATACGGGGTATTATAGCTTGGACCGTATTTTATCCCAAATGGACAAACTTCGACGAAACTCATATTAATTTTTTTTTCGATTTGCTTACCCTCTCACATTCACAAATTTACCTATCCCTTGTTTGAAATAGCGTGATACTTATAAATTCAAAATAAATCTCATTTAGGGAAACGGGATCCGGTAACGCAAAACGGCCGGTCGGGTCGTTACAATCTCCCTCATTTAAACAGACGTTCGTCCTCGAACGTGCCAAGAACTACTTTTGAGTTATTTGGAATCACTTCGTCACACCTCGTGCACCTTCCTGTGCGGACACAACCCAGTTGAACGCGTAAGCTTGATAAAATCTGAAGATATCCTCCTTTATCCATGCAGCAAGTTCCGAACTCAGTTCCAACACCGGAAATTCTTTGCCAGGCATGTTTTCTAATACATGAACAACGTATCAACCACTACACGAGGTACCAGAACACAACTGCGTACCTTTGCTGGATTAGCACCATACACCGCATAATCCATCATCTAACCACAATGACGCTTCCTGAACCTTAATATCCAAAATTCAACGAATCTGATGCTCTCAATATACTTTATAAGATATACACATACATCCTGCTATAATGCTGACGATACCATCCCAACAGAGGAGATATGTAGAAATTCTAACCAATTGCAGAGTTAACCAAACATTGAATCCTTCCTTTTGACTAAGACCACCATCCCACTACAAACCAATATGGGTAACTGTCCTTTAATGCATTCACTTAATCATATCGCACCGATCCCTGACGCAATAACCTCGTCTCACCCAGTATGAACTTTTTAGACCACAAATCACCCCAGACATGACTAACCGGAACGCACGATATCACAATGTGCCAATAGGCCACAACTCGAACATGATACATAAAGAATTGACTCAGGAAGAGACTAACTCAATTCACGTAACTAATATGAACTTTCCTCAGAATACAGGAAGTATAACATAAGAGAAATAAATATAGGGAACCGTACTAATCATCACATTGTTGCGGTGTGCAACCCGATCCAAATAACATGCCAATACGCCGACAATCCCCAATCCCATGAGAATACAATCTTATAACCCAACCGCAAATGGTGGAACTCCCCCACTTAGCCCGAAGCTACTTCGTGCACCATTCTAGACACTGCTAAGATCCCTTCTCCCCTGTTAACAAAATCTTGCTCAACCAACACCAATCTGTCAAATTCTTCTAAATTCTCCCGCTAGCATCCCATTAATACTCAAATTCTCTAGCATCCTTCACATATTCGGCCTCCTACCGAATAGCCACTAGAATCCCTTGAGAAACTTTGCCAATCACACAATCGGTAACCTACTCATAAGGGATAACCCACCTGTGGAATTCACCATCTGATGCTTTCCAACAGTGTTGCGGCGCATACCGTCTGCAACATCAATACTTCACCCTAAACTTGTTCTCATTTACCAACTTTACCCGTCCGTTTGCTTCTCATGGACACCTACTAAATGCGCTACAACATCTTCAAATTCACCGCCATATAGCGTCCTTCCTCGTCCCTAACCACTCTTCCATGTTGCATCCAACCTTCCGTCGATAACCAGTAGTTCAGATTAAGCTCGGGGACCTAATCCCTGTCCACTAAAATTCTCAAACCACTCCAACTCCTCCTCAAGGTAGGCATCCATCTTACCACTGAACTCATAGGCTATACTGCCACTCTCCCCCTTAGTTAAACTCATTCCTTTATGAAACTACCCGACTTCCATCTCTGACGCCTGGCATCTAGAGATTTAGCCGCCACCTGACACTTCTCATATGTCTTGTCTCCCTTCATCGCATGCTTCTCAATTGCGGCCTCAATTCAATATCATTCTCTGTGGCTCTTGAACCAGCAGATCACCACGACTTCAAACTCCCCGAAGATCGTCTTTCTCGAGCTGCCTTTATTAGAAGTAACTATTCAATTCTGAACCACTACACACCACGATCTCTGGCAACCGCTTCTTCAACACTCTAACCCAATGCAACCAAAGAGCTATAACACCGGCGAACTTAACACATGATATTCGATCAAACAACGATACCACAACACATGTGAATACTCCACCTTGCTCGTTAACACCTAGTCTTACTGCCTTACCAACCCGAACCAGATCGTTCATAATCCAAATGCCTTTTCTCTGCCGGAACTCAAATACTGAAATCTCGAAACCCACTCTGAGAAGACCTCCCTTCGAGCCATTCATCACCCTGACATATGGGCAAGCATTTTACCATCATAACAACACCGTGCGATAACCGACCGTAAGCATCTTAACATCATGAGCTTAGTCTCAAGGCTCCCAGACACACAGCTACTTAGCTGGAATAACATAATATTCTTTTGTAGGGCGATAGCAACAACCCAATCAACTATGTACGGAAACATTACACATAATATTTGTAGCACCATTACAACTCCTCAACTTTCTGATTCATAACAAGCGCTTCGCGACGCGTAAGATTGAGTAGGAAGAAACATACGCATAAACCTTAAGGGAATCAAATCGCACGACGAGGAATCAAGAAGGGAAGTACTCCTACAGCCCCGTAGCCTCTCGAAGATAAGTACAGACGTCTCCGTACCGATCCGCAAGACTGTACTAGACTTGCTCATGACTCGTGAAACCTAAGGGAACCTAGTGCTTTGATACCACGTTGTCACGACCCAAAACCTATGGGTTGTGATGGCGCCGGACACCACTGTCAGGCAAGCCAACCCCTTAATCAGTTGAAATACCTTCCTGTTTAACAATTTTGAAATCATTCCTTTTTCTGCATTTCATAACCAAATGATTAAAAATTCTCGTAAATTAAATACGGCAGGAAATCCACTTAATATAGTAAAAGAAATACCAACACATCCCCAGAACCCGGTGACACAAGTACATGAGCAACTTCTAAGAATTTAAACAATTATACAACGCTTGTCCGAGGAACAAATTGGACAAGGGCATTAAAGATAAAATGGAAATACATAGATGGGAGACTCTGTCAGATGCAGAACGCCTCTGGATGAATGCAGCCCGTATAAGTCTCCAAATCAATCACTGTACTATTAATGTACCTATGCAACAAAATGCACAGAAAGTGTAGTATGAGTGCATATACATATATGTACCCAGTGAGTATCCCGTCTAATCTCGAAGAAGTAGTGACGAGAGGTCGACTAGATACTCACTAAGGTCCAACAACATGATACATGACAAGATATGGCTAAAGCAATAGGCATGTGAAACAGTAAACAGAAAATGCATAGCAAATAATGTAGTCCAAATAATAACTGAAGAATGAACAGCAGAGTACCAGAATCTCCTCTTAACCAATACCTGACAGCCCAGTTATAAGTGACTCGGAACTCAAGTTATCATACACACACCAGGACAAGACAACCGGCTGGAGTCATAATGCTGGTCATAAGGACTGAGGTCATAAACTAACCCACGATCGCGCATCGTACCTGCGACTCGTGTGCTGACTCGATAATGATAAGCTGACCCACGATCGCGCATCATACCTGCGACTCGTGTGCTAACTTGATAATAATAAGCTAACCCACGATCGCGCATCGTGTCTGCGACTCGTGTGCTGACTCGATAACAAGTGCGTATATATAAGTACAAATGTGTACCAACTCAACAGTGAACTCAACAGGACTGTGCCAATACCACGGATAATCAACTAGGATTTAAATCATAATACTTCACTTTTACTTATCACTTCAAAAGTAATTAAAACTCATAACCCATACGAAGGTACAGATAGGGCACATAGAGGCATGCTTGTGAATCCTAAGGCTACCTGACATAGCAATATAGTCACCACGTACGGACTCTTGTCACTTGGTACGTACGTGGCCCCCAGAACATGTACACACAACAATCAAGAACCTATGGGGACATTTTCCCCCTTAAAAGGTTGGAAAGGAGACTCACCTTGTGTCGAATCTACCTCTCGGATCAAGGATGCGCCCGCAACTCTGAACTCTACACCCAAATACTCGTAACTGGAGTAGGAAAAATCCGTGTGATATTTTTGGGAAGGATTACACCGTACTCCTTTAGAATCGAAAAATTCCGTTACTAGTATAATATGGAGTAACTATCGCCCTTAGCTTTGTGTTCTGCATAAAATGTTTGCCGAATGAACTTCGACATTTATTCAACATAAGAGCTCTTTGCATTTTTCTCACCCACTTATGTATTGGATTCTTGATACTTATTCAAGATAAGATTCCTTTTGCATTTTGGAATTTTTTATAACCCATTTACATAAAGAATTTTGTATGATTTACGTTTTAGTCTTAAAGCTAAGCAAATCTTGCTAAATATCCTAATAAGGAGACACCTTTCCATGTCTCTTATGATTCATGTAGTTGAACTTATTGCCAAATTCAAGGGCTGCCACGTTTTTGTGGTCCAAGCCTTATCCAAAATCCCCCTTAATTAACCACTAATATCATGGTTCCAATAATTAATCAATTACTCATATAATTAAGAATTATCTCAAATTACTTAAAATACTATCCACTTTTAATACTCTTTGTACATCTTACTATTATAGTCATGTGGTACCTTGTATGGTACTAGTCAATAAATACAGGGTATTATAGCTTGGACCGTATTTTATCCCAAATGGACAAACTTCGACGAAACTCATATTTTTTTTTCTTTTTCGATTTTCTTACCCTCTCACATTCACAAATTTACCTATCCCTTATTTGAAATAGCGTGATACTTATAAATTAAAAATAAATCTCATTTAGGGAAACATGGTCTGATAACGCAAAACGACCGGCCGGGTCGTTACAGGCATTGCTATCAGTTATTAATTTACTTGTTGCTGTTAGTTGTTAAGATTTATGCTTTCATTTTCATTGTTTCCGCAAAATTTAGGTGTTGTCGCGATCTTTCACGGAGAAAAAATTGGATCGTGACAAGTTGGTATCAGAACTGCTACAGAGGAGCCCCCATTCGCTCCAGCTGGAGAGCAGGCACCAGAGGTACCTATTGCTGCACCAGCCCTCCAAGAGACTCTATCCCAGTTCATGAGCATGCTCAACACCTTAGCTTAGGATGGATTGATTCCACTTGCTCCTGCCACATCTCAGGCCGGAGGAGGGACAGACTCCCGTAGCCCGTACCCTAGAGAAGTGGGTTTAAGTCGACTAGGTCCTAGAGTTTATACCAGTGTAGCCGATAGCTCTGGTCCATCACGAGGCTAGAATAGTAGCTTCTGAGGCGGATCAACTCAGACTTGATAGGTACAAGAAGTACCACCCTCATACTTTCAGTGGATTGACAACATATGATGCCTAGGGTTTTCTGGAGGAGAGTCACCATATCCCTCGTACTATGGGCGTAGCAGAGTCGAGTGGGGTTTCTGTTACTACATTCCATCTTAGAGGAGCATCCTATCAGTAGTGGCATGCTTATGAGTTGAGTAGTCCGGCTGAGGCAGCTTCACTTACATGGACTCGGTTCTCGGACATGTTTCTGAGAGAGTATGTCCCTCAGAGCCTCAGGGACGCATGGCACGCAGAGTTTGAGCAGCTGCGACAGGGTGCTATGATTGTGTCAGAGTATGCAGTCCGGCCTTGGTTGCCACAATTCGAGAGAGGGTTCGTAAGTTTATTAAGGGACTCTACCCCAGTATCCGGATTAATATGACCAGGGAGTTGGAGATGGATATTCCTTACCAACATGTTGTGAGTATTTCTAGGAGATTGGAGGTCATGCTCGCTCGAGATAGAGAGGAGAGGGAGACCAAGAGGTCTAGAGAGGCTGGAACTTATAGCGGTACTCGTGCCCCGGCTGCAGTTCGCCATGGTAGGGGTTATGTGAGCCGCCTTGTTCATTCATCATTTCCAGCCGCTAGTGGTATTCCAGCCCCTTGTAAGCCCCAAGAGCCTTATTAGGCACCGCCAGTATCTAGTGTGCCTCCTGCACGGGGTGCTTTTAGCGGCCAGTCCAGTAGAGCTGTCCCGAGCCAGTCACATCAGCCATACCCTTCGGGAGCTTGTTTTGAGTGTGGCGATACTCGCCATATGGTGAGGGATTACCCCAGACTTAGGAGGGGTGCACCTCCACAGATTTCTCAGCCACCGCGTGCTCCACCGAGTCCTCAGGATATGATTCCAGCACCAGCTACCGCCCACGTGCTCAACCAGCTCGATGGTGAGGCCAGTGAGGTCGAGGTTGCCCTATAGGGGGAGGTCAGGCCAAATATTATGCTCTTCCGGCTCGTACAGACGTAGTTGCTTCTGACTCTATCATTACAAGTATTGTTCCGGTCTGTCATAGAGGTGTCAGACATATTTGATCCAGGCTCTACTTATTCCTATGTGTCCTCTTATTTTGCCCCGTATATGGGCGTATCTAGGGATTCTTTGAGTTCCCCAATTTATGTGTCTACTCCTGTGGGAGATTCTCTTGTTGTGGACCGCATGTATCGATCGTGTTTGGTTGCTCTTAGTGGTTGAGCCCAGAGCTGATTTATTATTGATCAGTATGGTAGACTTTGATTTTATCTTGGGCATGGACTGGTTGTCTCTCCATTATGCTATTCTTGGCTGTCACGCTAAGACTGTGACACTGGCTATGCCAGGATTACCGCGATTAGAGTGGAGGGGTACCTTAGAGTATACACTCAGTAGAGTTATTTCATTTCTTAAAGCTCAACGAATGGTTGAAAAAGGGTGTGACACGTATTTATCTTATGTGAGAAATGTCAACATTGATACCCCTATAATTGAGTCAGTTCCAGTAGTAAGGGACTTTCCAGATGTGTTTCCAGCTGATCTTCCAGCTATGCCGCTCGACAGAGATATTGATTTTGGCATTGATTTGTTGCCGGGCACTCAGACCATCTCTATTCCTCCATATCGTATGGCTCCTCCTGAGTTGGAGGAACTGAAGGAGTAGTTACAAGAGTTTTTTGATAAGGGCTTCATTCGGCCTAGTGTGTCACCTTGGGGTGCTCCAGTCTTATTTGTGAAGAAAAAGGATGGTTTTATGTGTACGTGCATTGATTATCGCCAGCTGAACAAAGTTTCATAGAAGTACAGGTATCCGTTGCCTCGTATTGATGAAATATTTGATCAGTTACAGGGTGACAGATTGTTTTCCAAGATTGACTTACGTTCAGACTATCATCAGTTGAAGATTCGGGAGCCAAATATCCTGAAGACTACTTTCAGGACTCGGTATGGTCAATACGAGTTCCGTGTGATGTCTTTTGGGCTGACCAATGCCCCCAACAACTTTTATGTACTTGATGCACAATGTGTTCTGGCTCTATCTTGACTCTTTCGTCATTGTGTTGTTGACGACATTCTGGTGTACTCTCGAACTCGGGAGGATCATGAGCAGCACTTGAGGACTGTGCTTCAGACCTTGAGAGAAAAGAGTTATATGCAAAATTTTCAAAGTGTGAGTTTTGGCTAGACTCAGTGGCATTCATGGGTCATGTAGTATCGAGTGATGGGATCAAGGTGGATCCAAAGAAGCTGGAAGCAATGCAGAGTTTACCTAGACCGTTCTCAGCTATGGAGATCTGGAGTTTTCTTGGGTTTGCGGGGTATTACTGTCGTTTTGTAGAGGGCTTCTCATCTATTGCAGTACCTATGACCAGGCTGACCTAGAAGGGTGCTCCGTTTAGGTGGACAGAGGAGTGTGAGGAGAGATTTCAGAAGCTCAAGACAACTTTGACTACAACCCCAGTATTGGTATTGCCTATATGATTGGAGTCTTATACTGTATATTGTGATGCGTCGCGGATTGGTCTCAGCGCGGTGTTGATGCAAGACTGTAAGGTGATTGCCTACGCCTCCAGACAGCTGAAGGTGCTTGAAAAGAACTATCATTTCCATGACCTTGAGTTAGCAGCTATTGTTCATGCCTTGAATATTTGGCATCACTATTTGTACGGTGTCCATTGTGAGATTTAACCGATCATCGGAGTTTGCAACATTTGTTCAAGCAAAAGGATATTAACTTGCGTCAGCAGAGATGGTTGGAGCTACTTAAGGACTATGATATCACCATTTTGTACCATCCTGGGAAGGCTGATGTTGTGGCCGATGCCTTGAGTCGCCGGGCGGAGAGTTTGGGGAGTTTGGCATACCTACCAGCAGTAGAGAGGCCATTGGCGTTGGATGTTCATGCCTTAGCCAGCCAGTTTGTGAGATTGGATATTTATGAGTCGAGTTGAGTATTGAGTTGTGTGGTCTCTCGGTCTTTTCTTTATGATCGTATTAGGGAGCGTTAGTATGATGACCCACATCTGCTTGTCCTTAAGGACATGGTCCAACACAGTGATACTAAGGAGGTCACTATTGGGGATGATGGTGCATTGAGGATGCAGGGCAGGCTATGTGTGCCTGTAGATGGTTTGCGTGAGTTGATTCTCCAAGAGGCTCACAACTAGCGGTACTCCATTCATTTGGGTGCTGTGAAGATGTACCAGGACTTGAGGCAGCATAACTGGTGGAGGAGGATGAAGAAGGACATAGTGGATTATGTGGCTCGGTATCTAAATTGCTAGCAGGTGAAGTATGAACATCAGCAGCCAAGTGGGTTGCTTAAGAAGTTAGAGATTCCAGAGTGGAAATGGGAGCGGATCACTATGGATTTCGTTGTTGGGCTTCCATAGACTCAGCAGAAGTTTGATGCAGTTTGGATGATTGTGGGTAGGCTGACAAAGTCAGCTCATTTTATTCTTGTGATGACTACCTATTCTTCCGAGCAACTAGCTAGAGTGTATATCCGCGAGATCGTCAAACTTCATGGCGTACCAATATCTATCATCTTTGACCGGGGTACGCAATTTACATCACGATTTTGGAGGGCCATACATCATGAGTTGGGTACTCGAGTGGAGCTGAGCACAACATTTCTCCCTCAGACGGACGAACAGTCTGAGCACACTATTCAGATATTAGAGTATGCTCTGTACATGTGTGATGGAGTTTGGAGGTTCGTGGGATCAGTTCATGCCACTTGCAGAGTTTTCCTCCAACAATAGTTATAAGTCGAGCATCCAGATGGCACCGTTTGAGGCTCTGTGTGGTAGGCAGTGTCTGTTTCCAATGGGTTGGTCCTAGCCGGGCGAAGCTAGATCATTGGGTACAGACTTGGTTCAGGATGCTATGGAGAAGGTTAAGGTGATTCACGAACGACTTCGCACAACCCAGTCTAGACAGAAGATTTATGCGGATCGAAACGTTCGCGATGTTGCATTCGTGGTTGGAGAGCGTCTCTTGCTCCGATTTTTTCCTATGAAGGGCGTTATGAGGTTCAGAAATAAGGGCAAGCAGAGCCCAAGGTTTATCATCCCATTTGAGGTGTTGCGACGTGTTGGGGAGGTTGCCTATGAGCTTGCCTTGCCTCCGAGCATTGCAGGAGTTCATTAACTATTCCATATTTCTATGCTTCGAAATTATCACGGTAATCCGTATCATGTGTTGGATTTCTTCTCAGTCTAGTTGTACAAGGATCTACCTTATTATTGAGGAGCCAGTGGCTATTTTGGACAGGCAGGTTCGAAAACTGAGGTCAAAGAACATTGCTTTCGTGAAGGTTCGGTGGAGGGGTCAGCTGGTCGAGAAGGCGACTTGGGAGAACGAGCATGATATGCGTAGCCGTTATCCTCATCTTTTCACCCCTTCAGGTATGTCTATATACTCGTTCGAGGACGAATGATTTTTTTAAGAGGGGGAGGATGTAACGACCAGGCCGGTCGTTTGGAGAGTTATAGCCCCGATCCCCTTTTTACTACTTCCCCCGTATCTTTTTCTGCTTATGTGACTTGCCAGGAGGTTTTGGTTGTGTTTTTTTGAGTGTTTTGGGACACTTAGTCCCTACAACGAAAGCTTAAGTTCTAGGAGCTGAATAAGGCTTGAAAAGGCGAAAATCGAATTTTTGGAGATTTTGGCCGGAGGTGGACTTTTTGATATCGGGGTCGGATTCCGGTTGCGGAAGTAAGAGTAGCTCCATAATGTTGAATATGACATGTGTGAAAAACGTTGAGGTCAATCGGAAGTGGTTTGATAGGTTTCGACATCGGTTGTAGAAGTTTGAAGTTCAAAGTTCATTAAGTTTGAATCGTAGGGTTATTCGTGATTTTAGCATTGTTTGATGTAATTTGAGGGTTCGAATAAGTTCGTATGGTGTTTTAACATTGGTTGGTATGTTTGGTTGAGGTCCCGGGGACCTCGGGTATGTTTCAGATGCTTAACGGATTGAATTTGGATTAGGCTAGTTGCCGAAGATTTTCTGGTTTCTGGTGTTTCGGACCTGCGGAGGGGAGACCGCAGGTGCGGAAGACCAAGTGTAGATGCGGTTTTGGATGCATGGTCAGGGGCCGCAGGTGCGAGGTAATATTCCGCATCTGGGATGCCCACAGATGCGCCTAAGGAAAGAAGGCTCGAAGTGAGACCGCAAAAGTGGACTAGGTTCTGCAGACCCGCACTCGCAGGCGCGGCCCCTTCATCGCAGATGTGTACCCTAATACATGATTACTCATATACTCTTATACTTTAACCAAATAACAATATCACCCTATGTTTTTAAACCAAAACACAAACAAACATATAACTAGACTCAAGTTATCAACCAAACAGACAAACATCACTTGCTAAGTAACAACTAGATTAACAACACTTCAGCATAATTCAAAAAGCAATTTGAAACCAAACGACCCATTTGAAACATAAACTCATTTCAACAATTGTAACAACCTAACAAGGAATTGGTTGAGCTGATTAGAACATCAAACTAACTAAACCAAACAGATAATCAAGACCAAACAAATAACAATTAACCGATATTAACTAAACTTTAAACAACAAGAATCGATACGAGTTAGTATTTGTTGAAAGTAAACTAGAACAACTATCCTAATTTAACAAAATCAAAAGCACGAATTACATAATTAGGAAAAAATATAAGCATGTAACACAAATTAAAACCAAATCCTAATTACAAATCAAAACAGAAACTACATCAAACGTTAAACTAAGATGACCACTAACCTAATTAAAATTAAAAAGAGAACTATAATCAAATAGTATTGAATCAGTAAACCACAAGCATAGAGGAAAAAGTTAGGATTTTACCTAAGCGCTCGAGCTTCAAATCAGTAGTACGACACAAATAGACGACGAATCGACGTCCACATCTCTTTTTCTCGACAACAAATGCTGGAAAACAAAAACTCTAGCGAACCGGAGTTGAGTCCAGAACGGTGTCAAAGAGAAAGAGATACTAAGGGGTCGTGTATATGCTAGACAAAGGCTCAGCGGCAACTGTGAGGTGGCTGGCCGGGATTCGGCCGGATATTTGCTGAATTTTGGAGAGGTTTGAAGGTTTTGAGGCGTGGAATGGAGAATAGGAGAGTGAGATGAGGCTGGTGGTGTAAAAGTTTCGCAGTTTGGGGTGGCGGCGGCTAGGGTTTCGATTAGGCATAGATTTACGGAGATTGAGCGGGGTTATGAGGATTTGGGGTTCGGATTTATGGAGAGGAGGTTGAGCGGAAGAGTGGTGTGATTTTGGGGTGGTTTGGAGGTGCGCCGCCCCCGTGAGGCAATATCTGGCCGGCGACGCTAAGGTTTAGGCATTGAGCCTTGCGTAATGGAGAAGAGAGAGGAGGGAGTGGTGAGAAGAGAAGAGAAATGGGGAAATGGGGGGCAAATTTTGACCTATCTAGGTCTTAAATACCTAGAAGAGAGATCAAATTATGGCATTTGGATCAAAGGGATAGGGATGGATGAGATTTAATCTCTGATTTATTAAATGAAACGGCGTATTTTCGCCTTGAAACTACACCGTTTTGCTTGCCTCCCTTGTCAACCACATATGAACAGGGTCCTGGGCTAGAATTTGTGGGCTATTTTGGTCCAAATTCGGCCAAACAAGGCATCAATCCAATTCCTTAACCCCTTAACACACAATTTTTTTAAAACTATAATCTAATTGAAAAACCTATAAATACACATATAGTAATTATTTAAAATATAATGTAAAAGGGAAAACAAAAATTAGACATTTACACCGATAAGTCTAAAGTTGATTATAAAGTGGCTAGACTTGAAAATTTTCGTGCAAAGTGAGTATGTCTTCAATTGTTATCCAAAATTAGGTTTAGATGCAAATGCCCTTTTCTAAAGGCTTTACACTATAAAAAATCCAATACTCACAATAAATTCTTTTTTTTTTTTTTTTTTACTTTCCATGTGGAACTTAGTTCAAGAGGAAGATTGTTGGGTGTGTGTGAACAAAGTCTCACATGGAAAGTAGAAAAGAAAAATAATCTACTAATAAGATAATGAACTTTACATAACTGTCACAGTTTAAAAGAAATATAACAAATTCTTTGCATGAAATTCAATATTACATATATGGAAAGAAAATATTTATATTTGTGGCACACAGTTCCATTAAAATAAGAATATTAATTATTAATCCCTAAACATAAGCAATTTGAATGGAAAATTAATAATTATTTGTACAAAAATCATGTCTTTTTTTTTTCTTTTTATTGATTAGCTTTCCTTCTTTTTCTTCGTTTTCTTAGTTTTGTTTTCTGGCGAAGCCAATATATTTTTAAAATTTGTTCCATTCGTTTTGTTTTTAATTATCTTTCTTAAGTTTTTCTCTTATTTCTTCCTTCCTTTCTTAACATAAAGATCTTACTTCGATAATAATATACGTTAATATATACAATACGTATATATAAAAATATACTTTGAATTAACACATATAAAATATACAAATCATATACATAAAAAATACATCTTCAATTAAGATGACACTTAGACATGTGAAATATACATAAACAAATATATCTTAAATTTAATTAAGATTGTGTATATATATATATATATATATATATATATACACAATCTTAATTAAATTTAAGATATATTTGTTTATGTATATTTCACATGTCTANTGTCACTTCACAAATAAATATACACAAAATTATATATATTAAATATATTTTGAATTAAAGTGATACTTGATATACAGAGTATAAAAGATGTATAAATCAATACATCTTGATTTAGGTGGCATTCAGATATGCATCAGATTTTCAAAAAATGGAGTGAAGAAGATGAATGTTATAAAGGGAGAATGGAGATGAACAAAAAAAAGTACTTCCCGTGATTAGTGAGTCAGCTAACTTATTAGATGTTGAACTTAATTTTATAATATGGTATTAGTGAAAAAAAGTGCTCTTTATGAAATAAACAATAAACGGTGCTATTTTTATAAATAATAGTTAAAAATGGATCAAACTTGTAAAAAACTTTATTGAGAATATATATAAACCTTTTTAGCTCAACAACTGATATAGAAACCAATGATTTGACGAGATGAGTATAAAAATAGAGGAGTGTGACATAGGGGCCGACTTAATGCATTTGTTAGTCTACAAACGTAACTTCACAAGGTTACTTACTGGCCCCTAAATGTTTCTTGTATATCACATGCCTCTACTCTCGCAGTAATTTAATATTAGTGAGTTTAGAAAAGGAAATGGGCTTTCATGGCCATTAACAATATTGATATTAAGAAAGTAAAAATAAATTTCTTGTGTGTTAAAAAATTAATACACGCAACAGATAAGAGACTTTAGGTAAGCAATAACTTTCTCCCGGATCTGAATCTCATTTTCATGCTTTCTCCATCAGTGCTTTGCTGCCAAACTGACGTTAATGTGATACTACTATTTCGGTTACAAGTTAGTGAAAGGCTAAAAGCTAAGGTACTCCAACGAGAGAACTGTTTCAGAACATGACAAGAAGCGGTCTTATCTGCAAGTCACTAAAGTAATGGTCAAGTGAGAACCCAACAATTTCGTATACACTATCAACTTCATGATTGGTAATTGTGGATAATGACGTGTTATGTACCAAGGCTATCCTTTTCAATTTTTCTTTTGGGTTGGGGCCATGGGCTACTTGAGGTGAAAAACACATTCTTATTACTAAATCTTTGTTTATTATTACTTTGATTTGTGAATTAATCATGGTAGATTAATATGATGCGGGGATTTTTACGTGATCAGGTAGGTCGAGAAACTTGTTCAACCGGAGCTGATAGCCTGAGTTGTAACTATGTTGTATAGCTAATCCGGAAAATTAAACTGTGAAATTAGTTGTTGCTTGTGTGTTACACACGAACTCAACCATACATAAGTGGTGGTTGACAAACATAATGTGAAGGTCTAGTATTTGTTTGCATTTGAGTTTGTAATCGACCCACACTTCTCACTAGAGAAAATGTTGTCAGCCACTACTCAGCAAAACACTCCTATACTCGATCAAAGAAAGTGCAAATTCAACAATGGCTTTACGGATTCAGCATAATTCTAATATGCTCTGATGCAACCTATTTTTATGACATAAGCATGAGCTTGGCCGATCGTGGACAAACGCCCTTCTGGTGTTAAAATGTTGTATTATAATTGTTTTGACTTGGATAGTATTTGATATTTGTAGCCCCAATTCCCCTTTTATTTTCCGTTCAAATAAAATCACAACAGCTTTATCACAAAAGGGTTAAAAGAGCCAGGAAAGTCGAAAATCTCAAAGGTATACTTGATTGTTTTCTACATACAATGATGGTCATCAAGTAGTGATTAAAAATTTCTCCACATAAATTTTTCCAGATTATTGTAAGATTTATTTATGGTTTCACCCCTCCATAAAGGAAGATCCCAACTTTATTATCTAAAAGTGTTTTATTCTATTCCAGCTTTTGAAGGAAAAAGAAAATATAAAATGCTTCCTTAATTTATGATAAAAATGGACGTGATGATCCCAATAATTAATACTCTCATTAGATGCTTAAAAAGCGCCGCTGCTGCTTAAATATTAGTGCTATTCTTTAAAGATAAAGATTCAATTCCTGGGATGCCTATTAATTCAGAGAACTTCCAGTCAAAGTATATTTCTTTTCTTTTAGAGATGTGACATTGAAAGATGTTAAAGACGGGTTAGGGAAAGTTTAGAAATATTCAACATTATCCCTATTACATCATATAAGCTAAAAATAAAGTTTTTCCAAGATAGACATAACAGTACTTAGGTAATCTTCATTTTTATTTTTATTTTTATTTTTTGTTCGGTTGTACCTAGTGCTTCCTCCATTCACTTTTAGTTGCCCATTTTTAGCTTTGCATTCATTTAAAAAAATAAAAATAAAGTATGCATTTGCGAACCTGCCTATTCTAGTTCCCGGTCGCAAAAGCGATAATACATCGCAAAAGTGATACACGCATGTCTGCAATTGCGAAGACTGCCCTGCCCAGCTCTTTATCGCAAATGCAAGCTCCACTTTGCAAAAGCGGAGTTTGCATTTGCGAACAAGTCCTTGCAAATGTGAGACCTGCAGTTACCAGTAACAGAACCACACCAGCTATTCTGCATCAGTCCGCAACGCATCTGAAACTCACTCGTGTCCCTCGGGCTCCAAATCGAACAAGCACAAAAGTGTAATAACATCCTACATACTTGCCCGCTACCTCAAATCATCAAAATAATATCAAATAACAAGAATCGATCATCAAAACTCCAGATTTTAACTTGAAAACTCATTTTTCACAATCTTTCACATAATGCGCCGAAATGCCCTCGGGTCACTCGGGACCCCAACCAAAAATGCGTACAAGCACAAAAATATCATACGAACCTACCGGAATCGTCAAACACCGATCCGACGTCGTTTACCAAATATATATACCGTGGTCAATCCAAACCTTATTTTAAATCAAAAATCACTTTTTTCTTCAAATGTTTACGTAAAAGCTTTCCGAAAAGTAATACGGACCATGCAGAAAAATCAATAAATATTAAATGAAGATTGGGAGACCTCGGAACAAAGAAATTAAGGCTAATACTCAAAATGACCTATCAGATCGTCACATTCCACATCTAAAAGAAACGTTGGTTCTCGAACACACATAAAAGTGTACCCGGACTGGTAAAAAGGTGGATGTATCTACTCCTCTCATCGGGATCGTACTCCCATGTAGCCTCATCAATCGGGTGACCTCTCTATTACACTTTCATAGAAGGAAAACTCTTAGATTTCAACTAACGAACATGCCGGTCTAGAATAGCTGCCGACTCTTCCTCATAGGTCAAATTTTCATCAAGTTGCACCCTGCCGAGGTCCAAAACATGTGATCTATCCTCATGTTACTTCCGAGGCATGGAAACATGAAATATCGAATGTACCCCTGCTAGGCTAGAAGGCAATGCAAGCCTATAAGCAACCTCCCCAACTTTCTCCAAGATCTCAAACGGGCCAATAAGCCTCGGGCTTAACTTGCCCTTCATCCCAAACAGCATCACGCCCTTCATGGGCGACACTCGGAGAAAAATGTTCTCACTACCATGTAAGCCAAATCTTGAACCTTCCGATCCGTATAACTCTTACGCCTGGACGAAGCCGTACAAAGTCGCTCCTGAATCGCCTTAACATTCTCTAAACTAATCAGTTCCCAACAATCTAGCCTCACCGAAATCAAACTAACCAATGGGCAAACGATAACGCCTCCTATATAAGGCCTCGTACGGCGCCATCTAGATGCTCGATTGATAGCTGTTGTTGTAGGCGAACTCTGCTAGAGGTAAAAACTGGTCCCACTGACCTCAGAAATCTATAGAGCATGCCCGCAACATATCCTCCAATATCTGATTAGTGCGCTCGAATTGTTGTCCGTCTGAGGATGAAATGCAGTACTTAGCTCGACCCCCGTGCTCAACTTACGCTGCACGGCTCTCCAAAAATGCAATGTGAACTACGTGCCTCGGTTAGAAATGATAGAAATGGGAACAATGTGCAAGCGGATAATCTTTTGGATGTAAATCCGAGCAAATCACTCTGAAAAGTAGGAAGTCATCATGGGATTGAAGTGTGCATACTTAGTCAATCAGTCCACAATAAACTAGATTGCATATTTTCCTCATGGTTTGTGGTAAGCTTACCACAAAATCCATAGTGATGCTCTCCCACTTCCACTCCAATATCTCCAATCTCTGAGTCAACCCACCCCATTTATGATGCTCATACTTCAATTGTGGACAATTCAAACACCGAGAGACATAGCGATGTTTCAAGTCACGGTACATCTTTGTAACACCTAGATGAATGGAATAGCGCGAAGTGTGAGCCTCCTCAAGTATCAGCTCTCTCAACACATCAACATTTGAAACACAAAATCCGGCCCTGAAGCCGCATAACACCGTCATCTCCAATCACAACCTCCTTGGCACCACCGCGCTGCATTGTGTCCTTTAACACCAACAAGTGAGGATCATCAAATTGGCGAGCCTTGATACACTCTAACAACGAAAATTTGTCACAACAAAAACAAGAATTCAGTTGGACTCCGAAACATGCAATCTCACGAACCAGTTGGCCAAAGCCTGAACATTTATAGCTAGTGGACTCTCCACTGCCTGTAAATATGCCAAACTACCCATGCTCTTAGCCTTCCTACCACTACAGGAAAATAGGTCTTTAGCGATGGGAAATGTAGTCGTTAAAACTCCAAATCCGGTCGTTATCAGTCAATTACGATGGGATTAAACCTGTCGTCACCAGCCGTTAGTGCCTCCGTCGTTAAAAGTAAACGACCGGATTTTGATCCCGTCATAAAAACTCTTTTAACGATGTCAAGGAATCTAGTCGTTACACCAAGATTAGCGAGGGGATTTTCCCATCGTTATATGTCGTTCCAGTCGTTAAAAACTTCAGTAACAGTAACTAATTTTCAGTCATTGTTCAGAATTCCATTCGTTAATTGTATGTACTTTCAACGACAAACTTTTGTAAAAACCAAAATTTTCCTTCGCTAATGTAAAGTTTAAGTAATAAATATATTACACGCATTCGAAATCATACAAAGAATGAACTCAATATTGACATAAAACATCCTTTTTAGTTATACTTTGCATGATCCTTGTTTTCAATTCCTTAAAGAAAACAAAAAATTAAAGAGAAAGTAAAATAGTAGTTTGTACAGATGACGACTACAACTCCTAATAAAACAAAATAGATTTTCCTTGTTCTTCAACAATTCTAGCTGCTTCAACTTGCTCGGAACTATCTTTATGGAAGATTCTTCAAACTTCAGGCCCATTATTTGTTAAAAAAGGTTCATATTAGTTGAGTAAGAAAACAAGATTTAAGATTGGTAAGTTGCAACCACACAGTAAAATGTAAAACCACGAAGCAAAGAGCATCTCAAATTGGGTGAACCTTAAACATATGTACTTCACTTACCTTTGGTAAATTTAGACTTTTAGTTTGAACTAACCCATGTGTCTTAATTCTTTCCCCACAGTTGATTTTCAGTGTTCAAGTTAATTTTTGGTCAAATCTATTGATGTCTGAATATCTTAATTTTCGAGACTAGGATAGATGATGAACTACATAAAAAGTACTCCATCAATGCTTCTTTATATAACACTAGGTACTTAAAGCTGGATCTTTCCAACTGTCAGCTCGTTAATTCTGATCTTTTCTACTGGTCATGTGATGCAGATTTTAGCTGATGAAAAGCAACTAAGTGAGACAGTAGAGAAGATAATGCAGGAAAAATAGGATGAGAAGGATAGTCTAAGTGACAAAGATGTTATTCGGTGTTATCTAGGACTCTTCCTGGATATAACTCGCCATTTACCAAATTACTATGCACATCTATCAAGTACTTTAAGGAGAGGGAAAACTTTTTGTTTCTAGAATACAAGTAATAGCAAATATTTGCACAATTTACAAAATCTGACCATGGATAGAGATTTAGGAAAATGATAACTCAAAAATTTATTCTACTCTTTATTTGGATGAACGCAATTGAGATTAGGGTCATTTTGACTGTCATTACTTGCTAGAAGCTGGAGAATCTAGAATTTTACCCACTACAGAGCTCCAGAAATAGGTTACTGACCATGCACAGACAAGACCTCAATTAGAGTAATTGTACGTATGTCAGAACTAGATTTCAAGAATGATTAATGGATAAAATATCATTCCGTTAGCACCCATCTGAAGCATTTGTATTTAGCCGTGATGGAGAGAAGCAACCAGTTAACTGTCTCCTTTGAGAGCACTAGATAAAGAACCTAAGTGATTCAAGCAGATTGAGGCTATTTGACAGAAATATGAAAGTTCTAAGATATGGTGGAGCTTTTGTCCACTTGAAAATTTTCTATTTTGTACAATTTACAAGCCCAGATCTCCACTTTGACTTTCCCAATTGCATTCTTCCCTGTCGGCTAAATCATCTTCTGATGATCAGTTGTGATAAGAAAAGAAAAATATTTTTAAATGATATGATAATTTTTGAGGGCATAAGATATCCAAAGTCACAGGTTATTGTACTGTATACTATGTAAACCTTATACATCCAACAACAATGACGACACCAGGAGGCAAGAGTGTTATTTCATACTCGATAGCATAATCTATGACACTTCCACATGCACATAGGATGCACATACTTCTCACATGTCTAACAACATTGAACCTGGTAAGTGTTCAATTGATTTGCTCAAACATGCCACAGATTAATCCAACAGTTTCTAACGAACGATGTGGTGACTGTTAATAGAGTAATATATCAGATTAATACAACAATCCAATCACTGATTAAGATGAGAAAACCAGGACTTAGAAATGTACCTCACAAGTGGCGTGCTATCCTAGATATGATGGAGCAGTACACACCTAATCTGAAAATTACTAAGATGCTATGGGAGGTACCTGGAGATGGATGGATTAAAGTGAACACTGATGGAGCTACAAGAGGTAACCAAGGCAGGAGCGCAATAGGGTACTATTTGAGAGATAAAGAAGGGGATGTTATTTATGATTATGGACAGGAGATACATGAAGCCACAAACACAGAAGCGGAGGCAGTAGCTATTCTACACGCTCTCATATTTTGCAAAGTCCACCATTACGTCAAGTGTGGGTTCAAACATATTCTATGCTAATGAAAAATGCTATTGAAGGAAGGTGGAGTACCCCATGGGGAATAGCAGAGTATGTGGAGGAAATAAGGGGTTTGTTACAGGAATGCAATGCTAGTATAACACACATATTGCGTGAAGGGAACAAACTTGCTGATCACCTAGCAAATTATGCGCTTGATGTGGGACAAATTGTGTGCGACTCGTTTAATCAACTGGAAAGCATAGGGAGAAGAATTGTGAACTGTCACGACCCAAATCCTAATTCAGGTCGCGATGGCGCCCAACAGTGGGGTTAGGCAAGCCGATAGGAAACACACTAGGTGTTACCCTTCCCCTTTTTGGTTAACAATTTAATAACTACCAATTTTAAATGGATAAAATACAATAATGATAAATGATACGAGATAGAACCACAGGTACAGAAATCAAACGATAGGCATGTCGCATAACATATGCACACCCAAAACCCCAAAATAATAACTGTGTGTGTGTGCCAGGAACTAGTATCACGAGTGCCACGGGAAACTACTGAATATACAATAACTGAAATATATATACATAGCCTCAGTCTGAACAAAAGACAGAGGAAATATGACAAGGAAACTCCAGGGTGCTGCCAAGAAGTCGCCAAGAAAGACAGCTCACCGTGAAGTATAGCCACTCGGTCAATATCTAGCACTAGACTGATAATCAGACGGACCAGCCTCCGAACCTGCACAATCAAGTGCAGAAAGAAAGGAAAGTGCAGCATGAGTACATACATGAATATGTACCCAATGAGTATCCCGTCTAATCTCGAAGAAGTAGTGACGAGAGGTCGACTCGATACCCATTAAGGTCCAACAGTAATAAAGTAAGCAGGATGTAAGGAAAACTGTAGGCAAGTAAAACAAATAATCAAGTACATCAATATCCAGCATCAAATAACAATCTCAAATCCAACAAGTTTGGTATCTGCTATGGCGTACGGCCTGCTCCCATATGGTACTCACTCACATCGCTCCGCCGTGGCGTACGACCCGATCCCATCCTATAAATCTTCGCAGTGGCGTACGGCCTGATCCCATAATATAATCAATCATCACTCTGTCGTGGCGTACGACCTGATCCCATAGTATAATCAATCATCACTCTGCCGTGGCGTACGGCCCGATCCCATAGTATAATCATTCGTCACTCTGCCGTGGCGTACGACCTGATCCCATCCCGTGATTCTCTTATCACACTTAAATCAAGCCAAGTATCACAACGTTCAAAGACAACAATACCAATCACACAAGTATACAAGTCATATCTATGCTACAACAGGGGAAAACAATGAGCATGTTGTGTCCTAACTACCCGGACGAAGCAGTAATAGCCACTACGTACGGACTCTCGTCACTCGGTGCGTACGTAGCCCCCAAACAAGATCACATAGCAAACAAGGTTACCTAGAGGGACAATTTCCCTCTTACGAGGTTAGAAAGGAGACTCACCTCGACGAAGCACTCCTCAGACCAAAGACCGGATCAAGAATGCGCCCAAAGCTCCGAAACTACCCTCGACGGCTCACAACTAGCCAAACATAGCATAATTGAATCAATTTATGCTCCAAGAATAAGAATTAACAAGAAATTCCAAAATATAGTATTCTTGAAGGTTTCTGAAATTTTGACCCGGGGCCCACGCGTTCGGATTTTGAAAATTCTCGGAGGGCCCGCGAATGCGGAGGCTAGCTGGGCTAGACCTTCGCGAACGCGGCTGGAGGGGTGCGAACTCGAAGGCCAGGGGGCCCAACCCATCGCGAACGCGGGATGAGGAAAGAGAACGCGTAGAGCATCCGTAGCCCCTGCCCAATTCCTTCTTTGCGAACGTGGCCACCCTCCTGCGAACGCGAAGAAGGAAACCAGATACAGAAAATTCTGGTGTTGAATTCAGCTCCTGGGAGTCCAAAACTCACCCGACCCCCTCGGGACCCCGTCCAAAGGCACCAGCAAGTCTGTATTTATAATACGGACTCGCTCAAACTTCCGGAACGTGACAAACAACAACGAAACTCAAAATTCAACCCCAAAACCAAATTAATCAAACTTAAGAACTTTGAAATTCTAGAATTCATTACATTGCGCCGAACAGGTCTATACTACTCGGAATGACCCCAAATTTTGCAGACAGGTCATAAATGACTATACAGAACTATTGACGGCCTCGGAATTTCATTCGGACTTCGATAGCATGATGTCTCGTTCCAAGCCAAATTCTAAACTTAAGGAAATACTGATTTCCATTTCGGGCGCCGAAACGCTCCCGGGTCATCAGAAACCCGAGACGAACATACGCCCAAGTCCGAAATCACTGTATGGAGCTACTGAAGCCGTCAGAACTCGATTCCGAGGTCGTTTGCTCAAAATATTGACCGAAGTCAAACTTGGCCAAATAGGCCAGCCTTAAGGAACCAAGTGTTCCTAAACCATCCAATTCATTCCCAAATCCCGAACCACCCGCTCCCGTGAGTCATAATGCACGAATAGCCGCTATGGAAGGTTTCATTTAAGGAAACGGGATCGTAACACGCAAAACGACTGGCTGGGTCGTTACATTCTCCCCCTCTTAAACAAACGTTCGTCCTCGAACGAGACTAGAATCGTACGTGGAGTGCTGAATAGCTGTGGATATCTGCTCCGCATGTCCTGCTCGGACTCCCAAGTCGCCTCCTAAACCAGTTGGCCCCTCCACTGGACCTTAACCGCAGAAACTATCTTAGACCTCAACTAGCGGTCCTGCCTATCAACAATAGCCACTAGCTCCTCCTCGTAGCCCAACTTCTCATCTAACTGGATAGTGTTGTAATCAACCACGTGCGAGAAGTCGGCGTGATACCTCGAAGCATGGATATGTGAAATACTGGGTGAACTCCTGATAAGGTTGGAGGCAAAGCAAGCTCATAAGCAACCTCTCCAACTCGCTTTAACACCTCGTAAGGACCTATAAACCTGGGGCTCTGCTTGCCCTTCTTCCCGAATCTCATAATTCCCTTCATCGGCGAAACCTTCAACATAACCTTATCTCCCTCCATGAATGCTACATCACGCGCCCGCTGATCTGCGTAGCTCTTCTGCCTAGACTGTGCGGTGCGGAGTCTCTCCTGAATATTCTTCACTTTCTCTAAAGCATCTCTCACCAGATCTGTACCGTATAACTTGGCCTCGCCAGGCTCAAACCACCCAATCGGAGAACGGCATCGCCGACCATATAAAGCCTTAAATGGAGCCATCTCGATGCTGGACTGATAACTATTATTGTATGCAAACTCTGCCAAAGGCAAGAACTGGTCCCACTGACCTCCAAAATCAATCACACAAGCCCTGAGCATATCCTCCAAAATCTGAACTGTACGCTCTGACTGGCCATCAGTCTGAGGGTGAAATGCTGAACTGAGGTCTATCTGAGTACCCATCTCGCTGTGCAAAGCTCTCCAGAAATACGAAGTGAACTGAGGACCCCGATCTGAAATAATGGACACCGGCACACCGTGCAACCGGACTATCTCGCGAAGATAAATCTCAGCCAGCCTCTCTGTAGTATAAGTAGTAGCCATATGAATGAAATGCGCCGACTTGGTCAATCTATCCACAATGACCCAAACCGCATCAACCTTCCGCAAAGTCCGAGGCAACCCAACCACGAAGTCCATAGTGATACGCTCCCATTTCCACGGAGGAATGGGCATCTGCTGAAACAAGCCTCCTGGTCGCTGATGCTCATATTTAACCTGCTGACAATTAAGACACCTAGCCACATACTGAACAATGTCCTTCTTCATTCGCCTCCACCAGTAGTGCTGCTTCAAATCACGATACATCTTCGTCGCTCCTGGATGAATGGAATACCGAGAACTGTGCGCCTCTGCTAGAATCTTCTCCCTCAGGCCATCGACATCAGCAACACACAATCGGCCCTGGAGTCGCAGAACACCATCCTCGCCCAAAGTAATCTCCTTGGCCCTGCCCTGGACCACCGTATCCCGAAGCTCTGCTAGGCGTGGATCATCAAACTGTCGAGCCTTGATCTCTCCCAA